>PITA01007271.1:0-92956 GCA_004023965.1 Spilogale gracilis
CCTCCAATTTGTTTCTACCTTTTTGCCGATGTTCTTTGTCTCTCGTGGCGGTCCAGAAGTGGGAAATATCACATTTCAGGCTGGTTTCATGGGTGTTCACGGTGGTCTTGTAGTGGTTTTTTTGTTGGAATTCAGCTCTCTTCAGGGAACTCCCTGAAATGCGGTCACCTGGCCTTCCGCCATCTTGACCCTCCCAGAAGGAATCTTTCAACATGCTAATTGATGTAGATAATGCATCTTCCCTGCAATTGAAAAGGTCAGGGGAATGTATCAGTTCCCTCTTTCACTGATTAAAAAATATTTGCACCCTCTTTTGACCTTCCCCCTATTTTACCCGAAAAAACTCACAGTGACCACCCAGGAATTAATGGATAATCCTCCACCCCATTGCCTAATGGGGAGAAACATCTTGACGCCTTTGGGCTCAGCTGTGCTCATTAGGTACAGAAATGCCCTTAGAAGATAGCGAACTTATTCAGATTTTTGTTTGTCTGCAGTTTGATGTAATCGTGTTTTATTTTTGGCCCCCCATTGCTCAGCAAAAAAAAAAAAAAAAAAAAAAAAAAATCCTTGGTTAAGCTGCTGATTTCCTCTAAATCGCTGAGCACAGGGATTGTAGCTTGATAAAGTCATTTAGTTGCTAAACGTTTATATTCAAGCCATGCCAATGGCTCTTGCTGGAGTTTTTCATGAGGAATGTGATGATGTTTACTTCTTTATGGAGCTGATATAACCATGAATTTACCAATACTACAGCATAGGGGATTTTTCAAAATTTATTTCAACTTTAGGGCTTTGAAATATAACATTTATGTAGGTTGGTTTTCATTGAGAAAGATGTCACAAAGGGAAAATATGTATGCTTTCACTGAAAAAAATCAGTTGCAACTTCCCCAAACATTCCTAAATTCTAAAACATTAATACATTGGCCATTCAGTCTTGAAAATGGCATCCTCAAGACATTTCCTAGAAGGTATTACCAAGGTCCATTTGAATAGAAAAAATTATAATTGTGGCATCAATACTAAAATGAGGGAAGGAAGTAGGGAATGAAAGAACTTGTCTAAATATACATCTTCTTTTCCTATTTTCTTTTCTCTTTTCTGTCTCTTCTCTGAGCCCTGAAGGCAAAGGGATTAGCTCAGAATGTAGACTGTGCTTATCTAAAATAAGAAAAAATGTTGAATTAGGAAAGTTGTTGATATTCTATACATCCGTCCATCTGTCCATCCATCTGTCCATCTGTCCACGTACCTGTTAAATGTTAAATATCTGTAAGAGGCCATACAACGTGCTAGAGATGCAGAAACAAAATTGGGTTGTTCGTTAAGTCAGTTATTTATTAATAAATATTACTAATCACCCAATGTTTGGTTCATGAAAACTGAAAACAAGTAATTATAACATATGAGATGAGTTTATAAAAGTAGTCAAGGGGCTCCTGGCTGGCTTAATTAGTAGCACTCATGACTCTTGATCTTGGTGTTTGAGTTCAAACCCCATATCAAGCACAGAGCTTACTTAAATAAAAAGGCATTCAAAATCCTGAAGGAGCAAGAAGCTGAGGAAAAAGCCAAGCCCTCGCCTACAGTGTATGTGACAGCAGCTGAGTTTAAGGGGCACCCAGACTGCCACAGGATATATGGTAAAGCTGTCTCTGGAGCCCTCAGCCACTAAAGGACTCAGAGACCGATGTGGGATGACAGAAAGTTGTGATCTCAGGAACCACACAGCCCCGGGTTAGCACCCCTGTTGTGGCAGACTACATTTCCCGTCTCTCTTGCAGCTGTGCAAGGTTTTGGAGATTAAGTTCTTGCTAGTGATTGCTGTAGATTCAATGTTTGTGTCCTCTCAATTCACATGTTAAAATTCCAACCCTCAATGTGTAGGGCCTTTGGGAGGTGAAGGGTGAAGCCCTCCTGAATGGGATTAGTGCCCCTATAAAAGAGACCCAAGAAAGCTCCCTTGCCTCTTCTGCTACATAAGGACACAGCTGTCTATGAACCAGGAAGAGGGCTCTCACCAGACATCAAATTTGCTGGCACTTGATCTTAGTCTCCCCAGTTCCCAGAACTGTGAGAAACAAACTTCCATTGTTTATAAGCCTCCCTGTTTATAGCTGCTCTAGCAGCCTGATGGACTAAGACAAGTAGTGGAACTTCCAAGAAGTGTCCTTAACAAAAGGGATTGCTCTCCCCCATCTGTTTTTGCTTTCTGTTGGCACATAGGAGATCATGAAAGCTGATGCTAGAGCAGCCATCTTAGACCATCAGATGGAAACCTTGTGGGAAGGATAGACAGCAATATGAGCCTCAGAGCCAGATGGGTATGAAGCCACCATACCACCCTCATGTGGCTGTGGGAAGAAAATAAAGCTGAAATGTTTTAGCCACTATTGTCACTTGTAGTTGAACTTAATCCTAGGTGCTACCAACGATGAGATCTTAATTGAAAGCCTCTGAGACTCAGTTTTCTCACCCACAAAATGAGGATAATAATATGTATTTTTATCATTGTCAGGACTGCATTAAAAGAGTAAATAAGTTTAATTCACCTAGAATAATGCCAGACATTCAGTAGTATTTTTATAAATAGTAGCTATTCTTCTAGTAATGTTCTTTGTCTTTCCAAAGCTCATGCTCCACAAATCTCTTAAACTTGCACAGAATCAGAACTCCAATTCCCTGACAGTGGCATTAACAGTCATCAAGGTCACACACCAACTGAAATCCAGGATGTTTATTTGAGTGGTGAGGGACACTGGGGTAACAGATGATGGGGAAGAAAGCAGAGTTGGGAGAAATCGATGGTTCTCCTTTAGATACATGAAGTTTGAGATGCTTACCAGACATCTAAGTGGGAACAGATGTAGAGTAAGCAATTGGATATGTGATTCTAGAACTTTTCAGAAAGCCACTAGAGCACCACAGATCTGAGGACTTTTCAGCACCTAAATGGGATTCAAAGCCATGGGGTAGAATGAGATCACCTAAGAATGTGGATATCAAAATTGGAAGGCCAAGGAGAGCCTTCAGGCTCAACTTAGAGATCAGCAGAGAAGAAGTAATTAATGAGGAAAACCCAACCAATATGCTGTCTCAGAAACCTAGAGACTCAATGTCTTATGGAAGAGGTAATCAGCTGTATCAAAAGCCACTGAGAGGTTAAGTGAGCAGAGGACAGAAAGTTGCCTATTGACATTGGTAAGAAATGGGTCACTGGGAACTTGGATGTGGTAGGTAGGCTCTAAGATGGCCCCCTGTCAATCTTTCCCCCTGGTATCCATGCCCTTGTGCAGTCCCCTCCCCTTGATCACGGACCAAACTTACTGACTCGGTGACTTGGATTCATTCATTCATTCATTCATTCATTCATTTAAAACAGGCTCCACTCCCAGCCCAATTCAGGGCTTGAACTCAGGGCTTGCCCCTGACATCAAGACTTGAGCTGAGATGGCATTGGAAGCTTAACCAAGTAAGTCACCCACATACTACTTTACTGATTTGCTTTTAGTAGAATACAGCAGAAGTGATGCAACTTCTGAGTCTAGGTTACAAAATGTCTTCCATCCCATCTCTTTGGCTTTGGTGCTAGCACAGAGTAAACAGATAGTTTTAAACTGAGTAGGGATTTTTCAAGACAATGAAGAGAGAGGAAGAGATGGGTGTGAGGCTTATAAGGTAGTAGTTATATGGGTGGTCTCTAGACTCTTAATCTCTGTGAGAAGTGAGAACATGAAGTGTGTGAGGGAAAGAGAAGATGTAGTAGGACAAAGGATTAGAACTTCGGTGAAATGAGAACTTGGTGGAATACCAGAGTAACTGAAGAGAAAGGATAAGAGGTAATGGATTGAGAGAAGAATGTTTCAAATAGAAATTTCAAAACACGTTTTAGTGAGTGCAATGTCTACAGTCCAACCTTAAGAGTCCATGACTCAGAGAGAGTGAAGGAAAATGTGGAAAGAAACAAAAGGTACAGAATGAATCACTGATGCAGGTGTGGAAGTCACCCAGGATTTCTGCAGATATATGGTAAGAATGACAGCAAGACAGATGCTGGGACCACCAGACCCAGAAGTAGTAGGTTCTCAACCCGGAATGAATTTCCTACTCTGTATCACTGAGAGAGACTCGGCTTCCCTGACACCTCTAATTTCAGACATTAGAAAGTCATAACCCACTTTAGAACCATAATCGATCTAAATACAAGTCTTTCTCATTTCTACTCTTCCAGGATATGCCTTAAGCCTAGAAAAAAATGGTATATTTTTTAAATATTTTTATTTATTTATTTGACAGAGAGAAACCAGCCAGAGGGGGAACACAAGCAAGGGGAGTAAGAGAGGGAGAAGCAGGCTTCCCGCCGAGCAGGGAGCCCGATGCGGGGCTTGATCCCGGGTCTCTGGGATCAGGACCTGAGCTGAAGGCAGTTGCTCAACCAACTGAGCCACCCAGGTGCCCCACAAATGGTATATTTAATGAAACACCACAAGAATCAAAAATAAACAGCTTATGCTCGTGTCACCAAGACTGAATCATTCTGAACTGAGACAGTCACATTACATACTCAAGGCAGGAGGCAAGGAATGATAAAGAAGACAAAACTGGGCTGCTTGATGCACACCCCTCAGTCACTTTAGGTTTTGTCAGTGAGCAAGAAGATCAAGACATAGGGGGTTTGTAGAAAGAACAATAGCAAATTTGGGTAAAGGCAATGAAAGGAAGGTTATGAGTAGATCTTTTTAAGTCATTTGCACCTGCTAAAGAATGAACTTCAAAGATTTATATTTTTGAGAGACAGAGAGAGAGCAAGGGGGAGGTGCAGAGGGAGAGAGAGAGAGAGAATCTCAAGCAGACTCCACGCTGAGTGCAGAGACTGACATGGGGCTCGATCCCACGACCCTGAGATCACTTCCTGAGCCAAAACCAAGAACCAGACATTCAACTGACTGTGCTACCCAGATACCCCAGAAATGGACTTGGAAAAAGATACTATTATACAAACATTTTTCAAAAATATTAAAACATAATGGAACCACATATGTCTACAGGGGGACAATGCAAAAAACCCACTTAAAGTTCGGACGATACTTTTAAATTACCTTAAATATTAATTAAGTCCTTAATGACCACTACTGCACATGCTAGTTGGACTCTGGACTCTGACTTGTTTTCTCACCTGTAAAATGGGAATAGTAACCAAATTTCATGGGATTTCTGTGAGAATCAACAGATATGGTGTATGTGAAAGTATGTGAAAAACTCTACAATTTTATTATTGTAAAGTTCTCTATACACAAAAATATCTTCATCCATCGGAAACTGATTATCATGTGAACATCCATTATTTGTGTCTAGCCAGACCCCTGACTCCCTTCCAGTAATAACATAACTCCCCTTCCACCAAAGAGATGCTCTTCCTTCTTATGGAGGGAGTGCCCCCTCCCCATCCTGGTCAAGTGATTCACCGCACCCCCACGCAGCTGGCCCTAGTGATGGGTCAGGACAGCCATGTGCTCTAAGTCGGTCCAATCACAGTTCCTCTTGGCTTCTTCTGTCTTTTCTTGCCAAGAGCTATAAGAGTATGTCCCCAGAGACACTGGCAACCATATTGTCCCCTCCCACCTGCAGGATCAAGTGGACATGTGGAAAGAACAAGAAGTGAGGGATAAGTCCTGAAAGAATTTTCATCATCCTATCCGGCCAGCCCCAGCCCTGTCCACCCCATAATTTCATTATGTGAACTTTGTGCACATTCACACACACACATAAACACTTGAGTTGCATTTTAGCCACTTCCAACAAAGAGTCTGGCTGACATAGATCACACAAGGACAAACTTTCAAGTTAAAAACTGTGGAGAGAGGAGAACTTGCTCGTTGTCTCCTTTCAAACGATAAGATAATATTCAGAATAGCAAAAACACAGAAACTATATACAGCCTCAAGACAGAGTACACAGAATGAGAAGCTCTTCATCCTCCAATATCATCCAGCAGCAATAATAGTAGACATTTCGTTGTATGTGGGAAAGGACACAAACTCCTTAAGGAATATCATTCATAAATGCTGAATTCCTTAAGAAGAAATTTGACAGTTTTTGTCAGCTAGTCTAAACTAAGACATGTTATTGCCCTAAAGTCCGAAGTAAAAATGACCATTATAGGTTAATTTTTAAATTCGGTGCATTGACCGTCCCAGACTTTTTCTAGAATAAGTGGCCCACTTGACAGAGGAGAGCTCTAACAAGGCCAATTTTTGTGTTTCTGTAGTATTTATCAGGAACCCCTGAGTGGGAGTAGCCTTAGAGATACATCTAGAATGATGTAAAGACACATCATTTCACAGATGAGGGAGCAGAACCCCCCAAATATGAAGCAACTTGAGCAAGTTCGCCATTTGCCAATAAATTAGGTGAGGATTCCTTGATCATAAAATAGTTCTCTGTGGGGCGTCTGGATGGTTCGGTTGGTTGAGTGTCCCACTCCTGATTATGACTCAGATTATGATCTCAGAGTCCTGAGATCAAGCCCCACATTCAGTGGAGAGTCTCCTTGGGTTTCTTTCTCTTTTTCTGTCTCCCTTTGCCCCTCCCCCCAACTCACATGCACACATTTGCAGGCAATCTGTCTCTAAAAACAAATAAATAGGGGCGCCTGGGTGGCTGAGTTGGTTAAGCAACTGCCTTCGGCTCGGGTCATGATCCCGGAGACCCGGGATCGAGTCCCACATCGGGCTCCCTGCTCGGCGGGAAGCCTGCTTCTCCCTCTCTCACTCCCCCTGCTTGTGTTCCCCCTCTGGCTGTGTTTCTCTCTGTCAAATAAATAAAATCTTAAAAATAAATAAATAAATACATAAACACATAAATCTTTAAATAAAATAAAATAGTTCTTTGCTTTACAAACACTACACTGTATTTTATTTTAATTGATTCTTACAATATAAATTTCCTAATCTATGAGCATGTTAAAACAAAAACCTCTATTAAATTCAAAAACTTTGATTTGTGCACAACTCAGGAAAGCATTTATTACCTCTATTTATAATTCCAGTCTGGACACACTATTTATGATCTCAGGAATTCAGAGTCATTTCAGTGAGTCAGCACTGGGAGAGATAAAATGTTTAGACTGGCAAATCCCAGTATCTTGAAGGAGTAGAGACAATTGCCTGGTGAAACATGATATTACTATTAAATGCTCCAGGGCTTCTTAAAGCAGTTGATGAAATCCTATTACTGAAATTCTTGTATTAGGTTATTTTGATCATTTCATGTTCTGAGTCACAACTATTTAGCCAGTTTCTCTTAGAGGGCAACAATTTTCATCCATCTTTCTGCATATCTAATAGAACTGAGGGAGTCCCAACAGGAATCATGTATCACCTGCCTCCGTGAACTATCCTTTTCGTTCAGTGAAGCACAGCTCAAAATAGAATTTTCAAGCAAGTCATTTTTCAGGTGTTATTCAATGCCATTTGCTCTTTGCTTTTATTTGAGTTACTGAGGTCAATGTTTCAATCTACGGGTTGGCTTTTTGTATATCTTCACGATGTGTGTATCTTCTTAGATACTATTCTGCACTATATATTTTCTTATATGTCTTCTTATATACTATAACCTGTATAACTTGTGTATCTTTACTTTTGCCAAAGAAGGACTATGTAGGAGCTGATTCTTAATTTTTTGCCACCTCCTAAAGCCATCCTTGTCAAGTCCCAGAAAGTTGTTACAGAGGGACCAAACCTCTATCTAGTGCGTTAAAGCTGACACTAGAGGGCGCCTGGGTGGCTCAGTTGATTAAGCCAATGCCTTCAACTCAGGTCATGAACCTGGAGTTCAGGACCCAGTCCTACATCCAGCTCCCAGTTCCGCAGGGAGTCTGCTTCTCCCTCTGACCTTCTCCCCTCTCATGCTCTCTCTCACTTACTCTCTCTTGCGCTCAAATAAATATTTATATTTTAAAAAAAGCTGACACTGGGCGATATTAAGCTTTCTACTAAACTCAGAACTATGATTTCTGTATGTTTTCTTATCCTAGTTTTTTCTCCCTTGATTTTTCAGGGAACAAGGAATGTGTAGTGGGTTAATGTAGTTCTAATCTTAAAAGCCATCAGTCATGAAGTAAAGAGAGGTGATATTAATATCAAGGTAACATATAACCATAGATATCAAAAACCAAAGAGGTGTAAAGAAACAGAAAGTCTCAGAAGAAAAAAAAATGCAATGCTGACTGAGGAAATAAAGATGTTAACCTTTGGGCTTAAAATTAAAACAGCAGTGAGATACCTTTTTTCACTAATAAAAACAGCAATGACTTACACATGTATGTTCAATACTGGCCAGAGTGTAATGGGATGGGACTCTCTCTCTCTGTTGACATTATCTTATAACAGTATAATATTTCTGGAAAGCTGTTGAACAGCATAGCAAGAGTCTTTAAAATATTCATACTTTATCCCACTTTCGAGGACTACCATCCCCCACAAGAAAATAATCAGAGCAAAGGCAAAGATTAATGCAGAACAGGTTATTCTGGTGGTGCTTACAGCAATTAAAAAATGTAAACACCCTTGCCTGGGTGGCTCAGTGGGTTAAGCCTCTGCCATTGGCTCAGGTCATGATCTCAGGGTCCTGGGATTGAGGCCCGCATCAGCCTCTCTGCTTAGTAGGGAACCTGCTTCCTCTTCTCTCTCTGCCTACTTGTGATCTCTCTCTTTGTCAAATAAATAAATAAAATCCTTTTTTTAAAAAATGATGTTTCTAGGGGCACCTAGGTGGCTCAGTCGTTAAGCGTTTGCCTTTGGCTCAAGTCATGATCCCGGAGTCCTGGGATCGAGCCCCATATCGGGCTCCCTGCTCAGCAGGAAGCCTGCTTCTCCCTCTCTCACTCCCCCTGCTTGTGTTCCCTCTCTGGCTGTGTTTCACTCCGTCAAATAAATAAATAAAATCTAAAAATAAAAAAATTTAAAAAATTAAAATGATGTTTCTGAAAACATTCAAAACATGGAGAAACTCTCATGATTTCACACCATGAAGAAAGCAGGGTATGTGGCCAAAAGTGCTGTGGAAGAATCCATGAAACTCACAGTATCTGCTACTCCCCAACCTCCATCGGAAGAAATCACACCAAGTGGTTGCTGTTGTCCAATGTTGCCTTAGCTCTCGAGATTAGTGCTATCACAGCACTGAACTCGTGCAAAATCACTTCTGTGACCCCAGCAAAAAGTCAAATGAGAAAAATAACTTCTGAAATAATGCTGGCAATTTCCACTCGATAAGTGTGTGCCCCTAAGTAAGCATGGCATGGGAATTTGGAATTTGCTGTTCCCTCAGAAATTTCAGTCTCTAAGGATCAGCCATAGTGAAGGCATCTTGCCAAAATGTGTGTAATTCTAAAGATACAATTCTGTGACAGTATCCTTTGCATATGCGCTCTTTATTGCCCTGTACCATCCTGCTGGCATAGCTCCTGTCGTCCCCTAGGGTCTCTGTGTTGCCAAACTCAGTAGGTTGTTCTCAGGCTTCATCTTCTTAAGCTTCTCAGTAGCACTTGATGCATTTACATCTGCTTTCTTCTAGAAAATGTTCACTTGACTTCCAGCAACATTATTCTGTTTTCCTACTTATCTCGTTCACATTTCGGCCTGTTCCCTGATCCCTTTTCCTCTTCCTTCAGTCTATTAAGATTGTAGAGGAACGCCTGGGTGGTTCAGTTGGTTAAGCGACTGCCTTCAGCTCGGGTTATGACCCCGGAGTCCCAGGATCGAGCCATGCGTTGCGCTCCCTGCTCAGCGGGAAGCCTGCTTCTCCCTCTTTCACTCCCCCTCCTTGTGTTCCCTCTCTAGCTGTGTTTCTCTCTGTCAAATAATTAAATAAAATCTTAAAAAAATATATTGTAGAGTTTCAGCTCTCAATCTTTCAACACCTTGTCTGGTTAGACTCAGGTGCCTAGCTCATTGAGAAACACAGCTGTAAATATCAACTGAAGTCACATGATAATAATAGGATTAATGACGGACATCCCTACTTTGTGCCCCATTCTAAATATACTACATATACTAATTAACCTTACAATGGTTTGTGTTATTATCACCATCTTGAAAGAAAGACTGAGGCACAGAGAAGTCAAATATTTTGCCCAGAGTCACAGCTAATAGAAGATGGAGCCACGATGTGAACCCAGGCTTTCTGGCTGCAATTTGCCTACTCTTAAGAACTGTATCCTAGCGGTGCCTGAGTGGCTCAGTCGTTAAGCGTCTGCCTTCAACTCAGGTCATGATCCCAGGGTCCTTGGATCGAGCCCTGCATCAGGCTCCCTGCACTGCAAGAAGCCGGCTTCTCCCTCTCTCTTACTCCCCCTGTTTGTGTTCCCTCTCTAGCTGTGTTTCTGTCAAATAAATAAACAAAATCTTAAAAAAAAAGAAGAAGAACTATATCCTATATTATACTACACCATTTCCCATCAATGATTTCTAAATTATACCTCTACCCATGACCTCTCTCCTAAAACCCAAGATTTATACATTGGACATATTTGGTTTGATGTTTAATGTAAACTTCAAACTGAACATATCCAAAATAGTATTCTCTTTCCCCTTCAAATCTCTTCTTCCTGCAACCTCCCTGTTCAGTAAATGACATCCCAACTATTCCAATTGCTCAAGCCATCCTTGCCTTCCCTGCTTCTCATTTCCCATATTCATTTAAATAGTGTTGGCTCTATCTTCTTTTTTTTTTTTTTTTAAGATTTTATTTATTTGACAGAGTGAAACACAGCCAGAGAGGGAACACAAGCAGAGGGACAGAGAGGGAGAAGCAGGCTTCCTGCCGAGCAGGGAGCCCGATGTGGGACTCGATCCTGGGTCTCCAGGATCATGACCTGAGCCAAAAGCAGTTGCTTAACCAACTGAGCCACCCAGGCGCCCCTGGCTCTATCTTTTAAATAAATCAAGAATCTGACTGGTTGTTTGTTGTTGTTTTTTTTAATCTTTTTCATAGCTACCACCCTAAAGCCCATGAAATTTTCTCACCTGGCCTTCTACATAACCTAATTTCAACATAAGTTGAGACTCTACTATGTGCTGAGGAAAATCAGCCCCACTACTTTAGCCATGACATACTGGTCTGAGGATCAGTGTCTAAGCCAGTGGCTGCTACAAATAAGTGGAGATAAGGAAGGTTAAACCTCTTTAGCCAATAAGGATGCTGCCTATGAGCATCCTTATTTGTGGCTCACCAACCCAATCAGATGGTAGCTTGGGGGATACATGATGTAAGTTTGAAGCTAACCAGCGCTGAGTTACTTCCCTGGTTCTCTGAGGCTCGTTATGTCATTTTAGTCTTGGAAGCTTTGGATTCCTGCATGCAGACAAAGAAGAAAACGTCTCACCACATTGCACATTTGCCGTAAGCTCTCCTTTAAAAATGCAATCCTGTATTAGTGCTTCTTTATAATTTTAGATAGGAAAAGGTGCATGGGTGCATGGAAAAAGAGCAGAAGAAAATAAATCAAATCATAATTAGCGTTTGACTCCACGCCTCTTCTCACAGGGTTTTGTGACTGTTGTTGTTTTGCTCTTTGTTTTTTAACTCTCTTTTTCAGAATGATATCTTGTTTTGATAATCAAGGAAAGCAATGTTAAGACAGGTATAAGAGGGACGGTGGAGACAGCATTTTCATATTCAAAAAGAATGGGATCAAGGTGATTGTGAAGTATATTATTTACTCACTACTATTATTTTAAAAATTCACTCATTCCTCTACAAATACTTGACTCCTGAAAGCAAAGAACAATATAAAAATTTCAAATGCTGACCTTGGAATCCATACTTGAAATACTTCTTACGCCTAAGGAAAAGGAGAAGCGGTGGACTGAAGACACTTGGTTCTAATGCACGCGCCCTCTGCTGGCTGTCTCTTGGCTGCATTTTTGGCTTTGGGGCAGTTTTTCTGATACTACTGTGAGACAAAAAAACAAAACCGAAAAACCCATAACTTTTCAGATACATAAAACTAGGAACATTTTAACATTCAAGAAGTCTTTGTTACAAGGCTCTGTTGGGCCCCAAATAACTTGTTATTTCCTTTAAAACAAAGGTAATAATACACAAGGCACTTATATGAAGCTCTCAAGATTGTCCTAAAATCTCAGAGCTTTTTGACTTATTGTGATTTCACATGAGCAGCACTCAGCTGTGAAACATCCTTTTGCAGACTGCATACAAATTACGTCACCTGAAGCAACCTCCTCTCTGGGCTCCAACTCACTTCCTTGACCCAAGCTTATCCTATATCACAGCCCCCTTTCCCAGCGCCTTGTCTTCTAAGCCAGTACCAGCCCCAGCATGGCCCCTTAAGATGTTCCTGCTACTTGTGCAGAGAACAAGGAAGAGACCGAGGAAGAGAGAGTACATTCAACAGGAAAAAGTTAGTAAAGAAGGAAAGAAGGAATAAAGATCAGCAGACTAAGAGAGAATGTCCAGTTGGTGTTAAATGATGATTTTATTCTGGGCTGGATAAATGGCTTTGAAGGTGGTTTCCAAAGAGAAGTCCAAGCATGGACTGAAGTATGGAGACCCTGTTGCCTGCAGTCTCTAAAGAGCACGACTTCGAAGGAAAGTTTTCTTTTTGGCAGCATGATTCAGGTTTTTAGGGAGTGGGGGGGATATTGTCAGTATGGCTATATTTTTGTTTTCTTATTTCTTTTTAGAGAGAGAGAAAGAAGAGGGAGGGGAGGGGGGAGGGAGAGAGAGAGAGAGAGAGAGAGAGAGAGAGAGAGAGAGAGAGAGAATCTTAAGCAGGCTCCACACTTAACGTGGTGCCTAATGCAGGGCTCCATCTCACAGGAGATCATGACCTGAACCAAAACGAAGAGCTGGACGCTTAATTAACTGAGCCACCCAATGCCTTTATTATTTTATTTTTAGTTACTTTCTGTATCCAGCTTTATTCCAAAAGCAGTTCAAGATAATTTCCAAAGATGTTGTAGAATGACCAGAAAGATTAATGTTTAAAAATTCCCCCTGGATTACCAGATGGTAAGCTGGCTGGACCTGGCCCTCCTCCCTCTCCCAATGGGAAACTTGCATCCAACTCCAACTTCCCCTTGCAGCAGGGTCTCAGACCTCCCCCTGGTCTCCAGGTCTCCAGGTGATAAGCAGGTATATTCCCAATGCTGCTGCAAAAGCAGACACCCAAACACTGACTGCCTGGCGGCAAGCAGTCCCCACCACTGACAAGGGCATTGGTGTGCTCACTCATAAAAGCGAGAGCAATAAATGCCGTTCTCTCTTCCCTGGAGCCCTCTGGATCTGCCCGCCCCACGGTGCCTCTGCACAGGGTGGGAGCACTTCATCTGCCTCTCTGACCATGAGTTCTAGCCAACGCCCTCTGCCCGCACCTGTGTTGTTCACCGGACTCAGTACAATGTAGATGCACAACACAGAAAAATTAAGTACGTACATAAAACTCTAGGAGTGAGTAATGAAAAAAAGTGGGGGCAAGACGGAACTGGGGTTGATGACATAAATTGAGTGCCTGCCATGAGATTATATGTTCTTGTACGCTACCAGTCTCGGGGACTTTAGCCCTTGTGTATCCTTATTCCCTATAATACCCAAAGCAAGAGTCCAAGTACCCACTCCATGGGACCACAAGCAGTCCACTCATTCTCTGGGTTTCATTCACTGAGTGTATCTGGAGCCCCACAGAAAGCCTCCACATGCCACAATCCTGTCTTGGTGGTCATGGTCACATGGGGACTACCTCCTCAGCCTGCCAACTTACTTTATCTTTAATTCTTTTTTTAAGATATTATTTATTTATTTGAGGGAGAGAGAACATGAGCAGGGGTAGGAGCAGAGGAAGAGGCAGGCTCCCTGTGGAGCAGGGAGCTTGATGTAGGGCTCAATCCCAGAAGCCCCAAGATCATGACCTGAGCCAAAGACAGACGCTTAACCGACAGACAGCCAAGCTCCCCAGCCCATCATCTTCCTTCAGCAGGTCCCTTCTGGCCATCTCAGAACCAGCTTCATCCTGACCTTTGCTATTCCACACCAGAGGCTAATTTCTAAAATATATAAGACTTCACTAAAACTAAAGGAAATATCACAAGAGAATTTCTATACAGAAAAGGTACGTTAATTCAATATTAAAATGGTCACAATCTCTAGAATCAATAGGCCAAACCCATTGCAGTTACTCCCTTATCCTTTGCCCTAGACTCAGTCTAGTCACAGGTTCCAGCTTATCTCCCACAAAGTAATTTTTTTTAAAGATTCATGTATTTATTTTAGAGAGAGAAAGCATTACTGGGAGGGGCAGGGGAAGAGAAAATCTCAAGCAGACTCTACTCTGACATGCGACCCCATACGGGGCTCAGTCTCACCATCCAGATATCATGACCTGAGCAAAAACCAAGAGGTGGATGCCTAATTGACTGTACCAGCCAGGTGCCTTGCTTTTCTTTTTTTTTTTTTAAGATTTATTTATTTACCACAAAGGAATTTTTGACTCTGGCTTCCCTATTGAATGTGCAGGGCCCCAGCTTTCACTGGGGCCTGATAATAGGGAAGAAAATCATGTCCCCCCACCAGTGTCAGGCCCTTTTTCCAGACAATAGCATCAATACCTCACAGATATGGATAGCCTAAAGAAAGTCGGTTTCAATTTCACATTCAGAGACATTTAGTTCCCATATTGTCCAAAGTTCTCTGAAATAAGATTTTGGCTTCACCTTTGCAAAAGAGAAATGAAAATATTTTTCTTAACATAGAAAAGAGTCCCTCTCAAAAATGAATCAGAAAACAGCTGGCAACTTAAAAATAGCAGCTCAGACTGACTTAGTGGCATCAAGATTTCAGAAATATTGACTCAATATTTTTGGTGGACCGCAAATATGGTTCTAAATCTTGAAACCACTGCAGAGGGAAACATGATTTGCTTTGTGTTTCAAGATAACAATAAACTTCTCTTGTGGCTATCACAGAGAGAGACAGAACTGCGTGGTGGCACCTGGCTGCCTCAGTGGATTAAGCATCTGACTCTTGGTTTCGGCTGAGGTCATGATCTCGGGGTCGTGAGATTGTACCCAGAGTCAGGTTCCGTGCTCAGCACGGAGTCTGTCTGAGATTCTCTCCCTCTCCCTCTGCCCCTCCCCCTGCTCATGCATGCTTTTTCTCAAATAAATAAATCTTTTTTTTTTTTAAGATTTTATTTATTTGACAGAGAGAAACACAGCAAGAGAGGGAACACAAGCAGGGGGAGTGAGAGAGGGAGAAGCAGGCCTCCCGCCGAGCAGGGAGCCCCATGCGGGGCTCGATCCCCGGTCTCCGGGATCATGACCTGAGCCAAAGGCAGTCGCCCAACCAACTGAGCCACCCAGGCGCCCCTCAAATAAATAAATCTTTTAAAAAAGTACACCTTAATATCAGTCTATAAGTCAAGATATTGATTCATTCTAAATAAATTTAAAAAGTGAACATGATCTGGCAATCATGTTTACAGACATCTTTCTACATTTATGAACACTCTGGCCTAAACTGGAAAATATCCAAGAAAAAGAAGTATAGTAACACTAATGTGTCCTTTGCATTGGCTTTCATAAATAAGTTTGCTGAAGCTAACAATGCTGAAGGGAGACCTCTCCCTTAGCTAGACAGTGAGGGTTGTTTTTTATTTGTTTGTTTTGGGTAAGAAAAAAAAATCGGGATTCTTTGAAATTTTAAAATTTTTCCAAACACAAAACCTTGTTTGGAGGCACTGAACAAAGTTGTTTTTCATTTCTCAGGCACAAATGGAGAAGCCTTGGCGAGTCCCTGTGCCTTGGAAACGGCCAAGCTAGGATGTCATTTGAAGCAGAGGAAGAACTCTGAGGCGGTGTCTTGGTCGAGTGACATAATCCACCCCCAACTCTCCTGTCTCTAAGCCCATCGTAGAAGACTTGGCAGCCACTCATCCTTTCTCTTTCAACATGTCCGTGGATGGGACCCCTGCTCACCACGCTCCACACTGACGTTTAGCTGCTGGGGGGCAGGCCTCTACTTAAAACAAGAATTCCTCTTTCCTGAGCCCTGTTTTGAAACTTCAAAGGCCCTCCCTGTCTTCGAAATGGTGACAAGTTTCCTTGCCAAGAAAACTTCCCCATGAGTGTAATCTTGCTATTCTGGGCACAGATGGAGTCCTTGAGGGACTCGGTAACACATCTGGTTTGCGGCTTTGATGAACAAAGAGTGTGTCGTCATGACTCTCATCGCCGTCCTCACCAGCATGTGTTTCGCTCAGACTCTGCCAACGGACTTGACACAAGTTTTGTCGTCATCTACTTAGAGCCAGTCCTCCATTCCATCAGCCTTCTTCCGCCTCATTTTCAAATGATTGTGTTAAGAAAGGAGAGCAACACAGAAATGTTTTCTATTAAACGGAATAGCATTGGCTTTAGTGAGGGTCTTTGAAGAGTTCATTGAAACATCAAGGGGACATTTTGGCTTCCTGAGAAAGAAAAGGAAAGTCTGCTCAGTATAAACTGACAGGAAGGTACTCGCTTGTGAGGTGATTTTCTTGGCAATACTTGTGGCCAGAGGCAAGACTAAACTCTTTCCATTCAAAACTTTAGTCATCATTACAGGTGCTGGTAAAAACAAAACAAAACAAAAACTATTTTGGCAAAGTTTTTTTTTTTTCTTTTCTATTCTGGAAGATAACATAGGACATAGAAAGCCGAGCTAATTTTTAAAGCTAGAAGGGCTTCTGTAAACAGGAGAGGACAAAGCCTTAGAGAGCTTGGTGTAGGCAGAAATCTGAAGACATAATCGAACATGGCAGAAAAATACTTCTGCTCAGATTATTTGCTTAATATTTTGAAACACAGATTTGGAAGACATCCTTTCCTTAATGAGATAGATAGCATCAATAATGCAGATGAGGCGGGAAACAGAAGGGATCCTCTGTGAGAAAAAGCTGCATTTTCCCCCTTTGCTTCTCTTCTGGTTTCTCTTCTTACAGGAACATGAACCCCCACCCCACTTTACATATGCCCTGTCATGCGAATAGCCTACGTCTTCCTTGTAAGGGACAAGGAGTTAATGATTCTCTAGAATAAATAACATTTAAGGAAGGACTAGGTGACAGTGACCCAGAGGAAGCTATCCTACGTGCATTCCAGACCACTGGAGCTAGACACCTCCATGCCAAGACCCCCTGACCTCAAGGAACAACACCTGAGAGTCCTTGTTTTGTTCTAACTGGTTCCTGGATGCCTGAGAGGGCACATATAGCAGACCACCATCCTCAATAGGAACAGCCAGACCCCAAACAAAGATAAGATTCATGCCCTTTTCCTTTCCAAATCTCCCGACACTCTGTCAGTCTCTCTCTCTCTCTCACCTTTCTCATATACGTGTATCTTCAATAAACTCTGCTTTCACCTCCTGCTGGCTCATGCTTGCTCTCCATCCTGCATGAAGCCAAGGAGAGTACACCTTTGGGTCCTCAGACCTAGCCTTCAGGCATGACAGAAAAAGACAAAAGTGTAAGGACAAAGAAGGTGATTCAATATGAACTCAACCGGAAGACCCTTGAGGGAATCCAAGCACCCAAAAATAAGTCTGTCCTTGTGTAGCAAAGGGAGCTACTGATACATCTACATTTCTAAAATTTTTCATCTATTCATGTAAAATGTTAGAAAACAACTGGGTCAAACTCATACATATTCAAGAACATTACACCATTTCCAAGTTCTCATACAGACCAAGGACAACCTCCTTGATCCTGAAATAAACCATTAGAATCAAACTCTACTTATCAATTTTGTTTGCATTTTTAAACTTTTTTTAAAGCAAGGATTCAATTATATTTATATGAGAAATGAGAATGGGAGATATAATTCTTTCTGGGAAACATTTTTCTATTCTAGGTGAAGGAAATCAATTTCCAACAGAGGATCCCTTCTGTTTCCCGCCTCATCTGCATTTATTGCCCTTGAATTTATTGAAGGGCAATAAATTATATTAACTGAAAAACAGTATGTGTACAAGTTTATAGCATTTTTGTCTAGAGTTGGAGTCTATACTTTTTGGCAAATGTTCAAAGCAGTTCAGGACTCCAAAAGGTTTTAAAATTGCTCATCTAGAGGAATAGTTGCACTAGTTACCCTTAAAGCAGGCCATAAATATTGTTTGTGAACTAGGACATCGATTGTTGCTGGAGGCAGTGATATGGGGGTCTGGGCAAGAGCATGGAGACCAGTCAGACTACCTTGCAGCTTGAGTGCTACATTATATCCTTTACCACACAGTGGTACTAGGGTAGAATTAAAATCCTCATAATAGAACTGAGTTGCCTCCCAAGATTTGTACCTGATTGATGCCCATTCCTCCTCCTATCAGGTAAAGGTTCTCTTCTGAATGTAATTTGGGTTAACTTGACTACCAAGACCAATAGGTACTTAAAGCCCCAAGTTCTACATCACAGAATACAATAATTTCAACTGGGAAAAATTTTATGGTTTTCCATTTAAAAAAAATAGAGTAAATCTCTCTCTTCTATAACAGAGACTAAAACAGAGAAAGTCTAAGAACTTGGGAAGATTAGGGGAAAAGTCAGTTTTCTGTGGCCTCTTTAGTTTGTCAACCTTGAAAATTAACGCTTAGAAGTCTTTAAAAACTGAAATGTGAAATTGTGGTCAAGTTCAAAGAAAGGAAAATGGAATTCAAGGAAGGGTTAACTTTTCTGTGGGGAAATGCTGGTTCCCTCTGCATAACCTCCAGGTGTTAGATGAGGCTGCTGGTACATGTGGGAATATAATAGAAAATAATGTCATGATGGTTTACTTAGTGTTGAGAGTTACATGTGTGCTATTCCACCAATACATACGTCTTAAATAAAGCCACAACTATCTGATTCTACCATCCAAGCCTTCCACTAGGAACATACTATCTCTTGAAGCTTTCTGATTTCAAACAACCTTGTTTTTTGTTAGTTTGTTTTTTTAAGATTTTATTTATTTGAGAAAGAGTGAGTGAGAGAGCACAAACAGGGAGAAGGGCAGAGGGAGAAACGAAATCTCTGCTGAGTGAAGAGCCCGACGTGGGACTCGATCCTGGGACTCCAGGTTCATGACCTGATCTGAAGGCAAATGCTTAATTGACTGAGCCACCCAGGTGCCCATCAAACAACTTTGTTTTTAATGATTATGCTTAATACTAGAATGCCCTAATTCGTTCCAGGCCTGTGTGTTACTCATCAGAGAGGTCTTCTCCCCAGACAGCAGGGTGTGGGGTGAGAGCCCAGGTGTCTCTGCAGCCAACCACAGTCCCCGTTCCTATACACCCCGGGGTTTTGATTTGCGTTCCTGTTGGCACATATTGATTTTCTCCAGTGTCCTTTGTGACCATCCTGTCCCAGCCACCAGGTGCTACAATTAGGCCTAACGCCCAGGGAACCACAATAGCCACCACCTTGACATTAGCCCAGTAAGACTGATTCTGGACTTCTTTTCTCCAGAACTGTAAGATGATAAGTTTGTGTTGTTTAAGCCCCAAAGCTTGAGGTCATTTGTTACAATAGCAAAGAGAAAAGACTTGTTAAAAATGACGATCTTCCCAATTTGATTTCCGGATTCAACATAATCCCAACATGATGATGATGATTTTTTTTTTTTTTTTTAGAAACTGACAAGCTGATTTTAAAATTCACATGGAAATGCAAAGAAGCCTGATCACACCAAAAATGGCTCAAGGGACTTTGGGAAGAATGATGGATATGTTTTAAAATTGGATTTTGGGGGTGCCAGGTTGGCTCAGTTGGTAAAGGGCCTGCTATCAGGTGAGGTCATGATCTCAGAGTCCTGGGATTGAGCCCCACATCCCTGCTGAGCAGGGAGCCTGCTTCTCCCTCTCCCTATGCCTGCTGCTCTGCCTGCTTGTGCTCTCTCTCTCCTCTCTCTCTCTCTCTCTCTCTCTCTCTCTCTCTCTCTCTCTCCCTGTCAGATAAATAAAATCTTTAAAAATAAATAAATAAACAAAAAACTGAATTTTGGTCATGGCTGCCCACCTTATAAATGGCTAAAAATCACTGACTTACACTCTTAACATAGGTGAATTTTATATGTAAATTATACCTTAATAAAGGTATAAATAAAATGTATGCATACTTACAAGGAGGTGTAATTGCTTGTACATAATGCTTTTTACACTTAAAAAACTGTTGACTCTAGGGATGAATGAATCTAGAACAATTCAATGATCTACTTCCTCAATTTTTCATTGTGTTTAAAAATGTTCTCAGTACAGGAATTCTTTAAATTTTTCATTTGTTGAAATATAAACTGAATTATGGAGAAAGAAGATGAGATCATTGAATAATATCTTATACTACTGTATCATATTAAATATAGTTTAAACCATTACTCTGATGCCTGCCTAATCGATCTTTAATTATTTAAAAGTTTTCCTAGTGTACAGGCATTTATTTATATAATCTCAGTGGAGCATTCTTATAGGGAATTAAGGAATTGAGAACCAGACCCTTACTTAGAAACATAACCCCATATTATAACATTGATCCTATGAGAGAAGCAGGTTTTATTAAGATTTAGACTTTGGGCCTCTTCTCTGAGAAAATAACCTCCTGGGAAGTTTAGCCAACTGCTTTTTAAATTTGTTCACATGCCTCAGCTCTTCTTTTCCCTCACTTTAAGAATTTGTTTGTCAAAATCCATTATAGAAACATTCATTTTAAATATCCTTGATTGTTGATGAAATATCATGTCAGTGTTTTGGTCTTCGCAGTTTAGACTGGTGCCTGCTATGTTTCTGTCTTCTTAGGGCCATAACATTGCAGACACAGAGGGATAAAGATGTCTGTGTGGTTGCTTGACAGAAAGTCTATAGCCCAGAAATAGACACATATTTATGCTATAGGCTATACGTTGGTGAGTACATTTTATTGTCATTCATATTCACAGCTACTTTATAATGCATTCCATCTGAAAACAGACATAAATCGGGATGCCTGGGTGGCTCAGTTGGCTAAGCAGCCAACTGTTGATTTTGGCTCAGGTCATGATCTCAGGGTCCTGCGATGGAGCCCCACGTCGAGCTCTGCACTCAGCAGGGAGTCTGCTCCAGGATCCTCCCTCGCCCTCTCCCTCTGCACCTCTCCCTGCCCTCATGCACACATGCTCTCTCATTAAAATAAATCAATCTCTTTTTAGAAAAAAAAAATAGACATATATCTTTTTCTTTTGCAATGTTGCTTTACCTCCCCAACAAAACATTTGCAAACTAATGTTATAAATGTAATGATAGTGCCATGTTCATTAGCCAACGTGAACAGAATCTCATCAGATGCACATTTTAGTTAACTGAATTTAATGTTATAACCTCAGCAAGAGAACACTTTTTTAAACTAAAATACTGCAAAATATTGGCTGTACACTTACTATTACACACTTGACATTACCAAAGACATTTCCCACTTACACAGCTGTGTAACCATACAGAATTTATTGCAAACATACCTAATGGACAATTAAGAGATTTTTTTTTTTTTTTGTCATTTTACTCTGGCCCTAATACTAGTTCAGTTTTTTCTTGCCTTACTTGCTGCCTTTAGCACCTAATCCCCAAACAAAACAGATGCGAGACTGCACTACTCAGATAAACTCCTCTGACACCCACCCTGCCCCCTGGGTTCTCAGCGGCCACTCAGTGCCCGCTAGGGACCTACACAGTTTCCCACGTGCTACTTGGCTAAGGAAGCAGCTATCTCTTCCCACGTCTGCCTTCCCCACTCGACTGTGCTTCCCTTGCCTGCAGAATCCACGTTTTATTTATCTTTGTAGCCCCAGTGCCTACCAGGGGCATCCTTGGCACTCAAATCGAGCCTCTGAATGGCTTCCAGGCAGAAGGCAGATTATTCCAGGTCAATGTTAATCAAACATCTGCTGATCGAGAAGTGTCGATGGTCAAGTAGGGAACACAAGAATGAGTGGATCTGATTCTGTGGACTTCGAGAACTGGAGGTATATCCCAATTCAAAGAAGAATCTTTTGTGGTTAGAAGATTTTTACATTTTCTTGATCTCGCCTACTGCCCTTTAAGTGAAATTGTGTGTAACATATTTAGAAAGTGTTTAAAACATGTTTGTCATTCTTGTTATCTATAATTATATCTCTATAGTTCTCAAATATTAATACTAGATAACTCTCCCTGGGACCGTTATAAATTCTTTACATACAATACTGTATATCCCTTACACTCAATATTTCACATACACTGTGTATATGTAAATAATTTATATGCCATACTTTATCTACATTACATCATTTAGTCTCCTCCCAATTACTCCCATTTGCCCATTTTATAGATGAAGAAACAGAAGCACCGAGAAGCCAAATAACTTGCACAAATCATTTAACACAGAATATGAAAGAGCCAAAATTGTAACCTGCTCACTTTCTCCCTTGAGTTTTAGCCTAACATTTTCCGTAAATCTACAATTGAAACCTCCTCCTCTATACACACAAAAAATTTAGTTATCAAGTTAACTTACATTTAAATTCAGAAAAAATCCCTTTGTTCTGGATAATTTAAATTACAATGCCAGGGATTATAACACAATCTGACCCCACACAAGCAACACTGTCACAAGGGAATCGCTGAGACTTGACAAATTTGAACTGCAGCTTCCCACTGCAAAATAGAAATCTTTGGAAAGCTGATTCAAAGCTAGGATCAAGCTTTGCAGGCACCCTAGGTTGGGAGTTTCTTCCATCCAAACATACAATGACCCAATAATTGGTACAGGCCCATGAATTCACCATCTATTTGTTCTAAGCAAGTTAAGCTTTTTGTTTACTGGTATGAAGTGAAAACAGGATTACTCAAAATAAACTAATGGGGATTAGGATAGTGTGCAAGGGCTGACATGGGACAAGAAAGTATGTGTTGTGCTTGCCAGCTGTGGAAACTCCGGGTTTTTCTGCCATTATGGGTCCTTCTATTCATTGGTGACGTATTTGTTATTTTTTAATTATACCTCAGCAAGTAATTGAGACCTCAAAAACACATATATGTAAGGGCAGTTTTTAAAAAAAATCTGAAAAGAGAGTAAAAGTCAGAGAGAGGAGAAAGAGATTTACATCAGCAACCACTGAGCAAGACAGGTTAATGCCACCAAGAGTTACATTAGCACGCTGAAGTTCTTGGCAGCCAAGACTAGAGAAACAGTAGAAATTATGCGATTCACATTATCTGATGCAAGAAAGCAATTTGTACTTTGGGGCACAGAAAATTTTTCCCAACATTCAATTCTACAAGAAACTTTTCTTAGGGATATAGAAGCAATTGGCAGTGTCAAAGAAACAGATGGGACAGCGGTTTCATAGAAGAGGCAGAAAGTTCTATTGTTTCTTATCTTCTGAATCATTCTGTCTTCTCACATCTCTGTTTACTTGCACCTGTGTAGCTGTGGCCCCTTCCCTCAAATAACCTAATGTAACAATTGTGTTATGCCAAGTAATTAGAAAAGCCATTTTCCCCCCACTAAATGATCTTGAAATCATATGACCAGAACCCAAGGCAGATCTGCATTTCTGTTTCAACATTTAATACAAGTGGAAAGTTCTGAACAAGAATTTAGGATGCCATGAACTCCTCAAGGGCAAGGGCTCAGTGATTAGTGAAGTCCCAAATGAATAAACACATATTAACGCACAATTCTCCAAAAGACATTGCACTAAGAGCTATGTGCACTATTTCTTTTAGTTTAAATTTATTTTTTCAGTGTTCCGAGAATCATTGCCCATGCCCCACACCCAGTGCTCCATGCAATATGTGCCCTCAGTACCCACCACCAGGCTCTCCCATCCCCCCACCCCCTCCCTCCAAGTCCCTCAGTTTGTTTCTGTGTCCAAAGTCTCTCATGTTTCGTTTCTCTCCCTGAATTACCCTACTGCCCATTTACTTTCCTTCTCCTACTGTCTTCTGTATGACCCCTTATGCACCACAAGTTAGTGAAACCATATGATACTTGACTTTTTCTACTTGGCTTATTTCACTCAGCGTAATCTCTTCCAATCCAGTCCATGTTGCTACAAAAGTTGGATATTCATCCTTTCTGATGGAGGCATAGTATTCCATTGTATATATATGTACCACATCTTCTTTATCCATTCATCTGTTGAAGGGCACCTTGGCTCTTTCCACAGTTTGGCAATTGTGGCCATTGCTGCGATGAACATTGGGGTACATATGGCCCTTCTTTTCACTACATCTGTATCTTTGGGGTAAATGCCCAGTAGTGCAATTGCAGGGTCATAGGGTAGCTCTATTTTTAATTTTTTGAGGAATCTCCACACTGTTTTCCAAAGCGGCTGCACCAACTTGCATTCCCACCAACAGTTTAAGAGAGTTCCCCTTTCTCCTCAGCCTCTCCAACACTTGTTGTTTCCTGACTTACACTATTTTTTTTAAAGATTTTTTTTTACTTGACAGAGAGAGATCACAACTAGGTAGAGAGGCAGGCAGAGAAAGAAGGGGAAGCAGGCTCCCTGCTGAGCAGAGAGCCCGATGTGGGACTCGATCCCAGGACCCTGGGATCATGACCAGAACTGAAGGCAGAGGCTTAACCCTTTGAGGCTTAACCCAGGCACCCTGCACTATTTTTTTTTAAGACTTTGGGGTTTTATGGAGGACTATAATTCTTCACATCAGGGGGTACAGATAGAGAGCTCCTGGTTTTCCACATTTTATCAAAAAAAGATTTCAGAAAAAAAAAAAGATTTCAGAAAACCCTACATCTATTATTACTATGATTTCAAAAAAGATGGAACATATTAACACAAGGATAGTATGAAAGGCGCAACTTCAACATGAAGAACAGTCCTCTGGCTTTGTAAAAACCTAGCTAAGTAATTTGTATTTTCTTCCTCTTTGCTGAAGACTGGTAAAAGCAACTACATATCTCTTCCTCAAACTTCCCTGTCACTAATATTCCAGTCCTGTTCAGTGTCCTTTATTTTATTGACAAAGCTTTAGTGCGAGCTGGAAAGAAAAAAAAAATGGTGGACCCAGATCTAATTTCATAAAATTAGGCAAAAAAAGTTGAATTCAGAGCTGAGAGGCAATGGGATGATAGCTGACATATCATCCTCCATATAAGCCCTTTCTGTGGGACACCATTACACATCTGCCTTGGGCTCAGGTCATGATCCCAGAGTCCTGGGATCGAGTCCCGCATGGGGCTCCCCACTCAACAGGAAGTCTACTTCTCTGTCTACCTGCTGTTCCCTCTTCTTGTGCTCAGTCTCTCCCTGTCTCTCTCAATCTAATAAATAAATAAAATCTTTAAAAAAAAACCCTTTCACAGCCCATCACCTCTCACTGATCCTACAAAGCTGGCATGTCCTGTGCACATTGAAAAAACCAGGGACACCTCAAGAGCTTTGCCTTGCTCTTCTTTCACCTGGAATCTTTCCCCCAGATATCCAGACAACTGTCCTTCACCTTGACCAGGTCTTTGTTCAAATGCTTCCCTTTCAGTGATGGCTTCCTTGGCTACCCAACACCCCACGTCCCTTCTCTGCCTTATTTTACTCCATAACACTTATCAACATATAGTATAATGCACATTTTCTACTTATTTATCTTTCTTATGTTTAATGTCCTTACTAGAAAATGACCTCTACAAGAATAGAGATTTTGTCTGTTTTGTTCACTGTTGTATCCTCAGCACTTAGAACACTGCCTATCTCAGAGGGGACACTTGCTAAATGTATGTTTAATGAATGGTCTTAAGTAAAACTTAAATGTCTGCATACATTTAAATCAAGGGTAATGAAAAGGTACATGGTTCCCCCCAAAATTAAAAGATATGTCCATGAAAAGACTTGTATAAGAAAGTTTGTTGCTTTACTCACAAGAGCCAAACACTGTAAACCATGCATCTGTCCATCAACAGGGAACTGATATGTATTTTTACAATGGGATACACTCATCAACAAAAATGAGTTAACTACTGGTACATTAGCAGCATAATTCTCGAAAACACTGAGCAAAAGAACCCAGTCACAAAATGTACCTACTCTATGAGTACTTTTATATCAAGTTCTATAATTGGTAAAACTAATCTTTAGTAATAAAAATCAGAGTAGTATTTGTCTAGGAAGAGGGGAAAGGAATACAAGGGTACTTTCTGGGATGATAGAATGTTCTATATCTCGATCAAGGTGGAGGATACCAGGAATACAAACTTATCAAAACTCACTGAATGACAAGCTTAAAATAAGTGCATTTCATCCTATGTAAATTTTACCTCAGTGAAAAACTCAGTCATAATCTGATTCAAAATAAAGTCACAAAACAATCTATAATCCCAATTTGATGAAATCTGTTAATTAAACAAAGACAATGCATAGATTCTTTTATTCTAAGTTTACCAAGAAAAAACAATTATAATTTGAATGGCATATCTTGGCCCTAAATGGTTTCTTTATTTGGAAATCAATAATTTTATTTCAGAAGGAAGATAAGTATTTGGCATATTGATGGTTTGAGATTTTTGTTCTCACTACTGGAAGTGTTTGTATTATAAACAACTTTCTTTTCTTTGTATTATGAACAATTGGGTACATTTAAAGATAATGTCTGCCAAATTAAGAATCACTTTTAACATTCAGCTGGAGAAATAAATGGTCTATGAATCAAATGTAATGGAGAATCCAATGACATTTGCAGCCTGCAATTGTTCAGATTGATTTGATTTCAAATTTATTTGGGGACATGCTTTAAAAACACATGCTTTTTTTCTTCCAGTTTCAAAATAGCTCGTAAGTGGTTCTACTTTATGAATTAATAGAGAGAAGATAGTTCAGATGGAAGACACAGTAAGAATGATGGATGAGTTATAAAAGAGGCATAGAACACAATGGACTAGAGAGACGCTTAACTACAGGAAACGAACTGAGGGCTGCTGGCCGCGGGTAGGTGCGGCACCAGGGTAACTGGGTGGTGGTCATTAAGGACACTTGATGGTATGAGCACTGGATGTTCTATGCAACTGATGAAGCACTTAATTCTACCCCTGAAACTAATAATATACTATATATTAACCAAATTAAATTTAAATAAACAATTTTTTTTTTTTTAAATGGACTTGAGTTTTATTCAGACTGCTTGAGATATAACAAGGAGAACGTGAATGGTTTTCTTTCTGGGCAGCCAGACTAAAATACATAAATATACTTGATATAGCTGGTGACTTGAATTCACATAATCAGGCATATGCCAGCCATTCAATGTCATTTACTTGATTCTTTGGCTCATAGGTCAATGCCAAGTTCCTCAGGGTCCCTGTAATGTCCAGTTAGAGAAAGGTGAGTCTGAGGTGCAGTGGGTCTAGATGATTCACCACATTGCAGAACTGCTCAGAGGAACCTTACAAAGTCTTACCGGCTCCCAGAACAAAGGTGCTTTGGAAAGTCCATCTGTTTCACTCCACTAATTCACTAATGTCGTTGGGGGGTGAAGTTTCAATTGGATGATTCAGGGCCTAGCTTCTACTGTGTGATTCAGCATAAATTATGTAACCTTTTCTAAGAGTTGGCGTCCTGGTCTGTAAAATGCAGCGACTGATCATACTTCTCTCACAGTGTTCTGGTGAGAATCTAATGAACTCATACATATCAAAATCTAGCATGATGCCTCATGACAAGTAAACACATTGAAAGTGTTATTATAGGGCGCCTGGGTGGCTCAGTTGGTTAAGCGGCTGCCTTCGGCTCAGGTCATGATCCTGGAGACCCGGGATCGAGTCCCACATCAGGCTCCCTGCTCGGCGGGAAGCCTGCTTCTCCCTCTCTAGCTCCCCCTGCTTGTGTTCCCTCTCTGGCTGTGTTTCACTCCATAAAATAAATAAAATCTTAAAAAAATTTTTTAAAAACGTGTTATTGTAAAATATGTTGATTAATTTTGAAGATCTTGGATTTCTGAGGGATTCCCCCAGATAACTTACTTTTTCTAGAGCAAGAATGTTCTGGCATACTTGAAGCAAGCACAGTGTATAGCAGATTTCTTTGAGCCATAAAACCCAATATTTAAGATGGAACATGTTCGTAGGCTGTGCTTGCGGCAGTCTCAAGGCCTCCACAGCAGTTCTGCCTTGGCACACGGTTGGGAAACTATCAGAAAGACTCTTCTATCTCCATCACAGACCTACTCCCTCATCATCCATTCACTCCTCCTGCTGGGTGGTCAAGGAAGCCAATTAGGCCACTATTATCCTAGATTGTGTTAACATACAAATTAAAAAAAAATTGACACTGGAAAATCCAGATACAATAAAACTTCACATTTTAAGTAGTAAAAAGAAAAAGGAAAGGAATAATTATATTAGAAGCATTGAAGAAAAAGTTATAATTTTATAAGAAAGAAAAAAGGAAAGAAAGGAAGAAAAGAAAGAGAAAAAGAAAAGAAAAGAAAGAAGGAAAGAAAGAAAGAAAGAAAGAAAGAAAGAAAGAAAGAAAGAAAGAAAGAAAGAAAGGTGAAGGAAGGTAAAGGGAGGGAGGAAGGAAAAGGAAGAAGGAAGCGGATGGGAAAGGAGGAAGGAAGATAAGGAAGGAAGGAAGGAAGGAAGGAAGGAAGGAAGGAAGGAAAGAAAAGAAGGGAAAGGAAAGGAAAAAAGAAAGGAAAAAGGAAGGAAAAAGGAAAGGAAAGGCCAGCCCTGAGCTTTCTAAAAGCCAAGGCAAAGTGAAGATTTCTTAAGTTCCATTCTCTGCTTAAAAGACTATTGATCAAATTGTAGAAGAGACAAGCACCTCCCTGGTCTCATGCTCTGAGATTCATTTATCAGGTAAGTGTCAAAAGAAGAAATATTAAGCAACATGTTATATGGGCCCTCAATGTCAAGTTTGAAGTGATTCTGTTTCAATGAAATGATATTCTGTATTGCACATATGGCCCGTTTTTGTCCCTACCCAGTCCTCATTAAAAACAAATGACACCATCATAAGTGGTAATTCTATACATCTAGTGTTGCAGGGAGGTGCTTCATGTCTACATGGAGATAGTAAAAAAAAAAAAAAAAAGAAAAGACAAAAAGAAAAAAAGCTGAAGTTCAAGGTCCTGTAGGGGATGAAGCTGTTCAAAACGAAGGAAATTAAGATAGAGGATAATAAAGAATCGTGTCCGCAAGAAATCAGAAGGGCCATTAATGTAAATGAAACTGAAATACCTTACCAGTTTGTGAGCCAGATGATAAAATCCAGTTCTCAGAAATGAAAAGACTTTCTGGGAATTGTGCAGATGGCAGACTCAAGAATGGGGATGGGGTGGGGGTTAAAAAAGCGAACTGAAGAAATATAGGAAGTGCTTGCAGAGGGCAGGCCCTCTGCTGGAGGCTGCTCACAGGGGATCTGGAATCCTCACCAGCACTCAGCGTGGTCTTATAGTCTGAGTAGTGAAGGTGGTTGTTAAACACATCTGTGCTCCGAACTGTGCTCTCGGCCTCCCTTCATGGAGACATGGAAATGAGTGCTATGGGCCACCGAGGGGAGAGGGGAAGGGGGAGGAGGGTGAGAAAGAGAGAGAGCTAACGGTGGCTCAGAGAGCCAAGATCTACGCAACCTCTCACATCCTGTGACTTTCAGGTACATCAAGGCAGTGTGGTCTCCACAATGAAAGCTTTACTGGGAAAGCCGGATTTTAGTCCTTCTTGTGTAGAGACCCAAAAAAGTGAGAAAAGAGTCGAAGGTGAAAAGGAAGGGTAAGAAGAAGAGCACGGAGAGAGGACAGCAGGTGTGTGCAGACTAGGTGGTCGGAAAGGGCCGCTGAAGGTCCATCAGCGATCCGGAAGAATGATGGTGGACTCTGTGAAAATGACTCTACGTAGACTGCAAATAGAATGTTGGCATAGATTCGGGATGTTTCTGGTCCTGAGCAGCAGCCCCCCCCATTGTTAGTCCCCTCCTCAGCCCCCTCCTACCTTCAGCGAAATAGCTGGTTCTGGGTTACCTACCAACACCCTCTCTGTGCCACATATCCACTCCCTCAGGCAATGTTCTTTTATGACACCTGGTCACTTTTACAATTCCTTGCCATCTGTCCTATCTGATACATTTGCACCAGATCCTATGAGTTTTTAAAACTTCGCAGGGGGGGAGCAGGGAGGAAATGCAAGGATAAGACATGATTTTCCCAACTTCCATGTGAATCTAGAGATGAGGGCCCCCTCACTCATGAATTTACACTCACAATTCTCGGAAAATAACTTCATTTCCCATTTTTTTAAATATTAATATTCTGCTTTATGGGGATTAAATAAAACCATCTACCAAACAAAGTGCCTGTCCTTCCGTTTGTAATTGAATATAAGACCATTTGTACATAAAAAAATAATAATACCAACCACCATAAAAAGCAGGCTGCGGTTGTGAAGAATTAATCCCTTGAAGCTCTCATGAAGGATGGTGAAGACTGTTGGACAGCAAAAGGACAAGCACATGTGGAAATTGTCCAGCTGAGACTCGGTTTGCAGAGAAAAGGGTGTCGGCTGACAGAAATAGTCTAGACACGTCTTATAGATGGGTGATTCCAGAGTTCATAGAATCCTCTAAGGAAGGATGTTTAACCCACAATGGGAAATTTTAAGCAGATGACTTCTCTTCACACAGCTAATAAGCAGAAGGGGTATCTCTAGGGGGCAGGAATGAGGATCTAGAAAATATCACCCTATTCCCTTGATAGTAAGACAACAATTTAATAAGAGCTTTTGGCTTGTTTGTTGGGGGAGGGAGGAGGAGGAAAGCAGAAGGAAAGAAAACAAAGAGACACTATTTAAACATGCATGTTGATTGTAAGCCATCTTACCATTTCAGAAATGTCAAAATACATGAAAATGTGCATTTTAGAATAAAGAAAACAGGGTAATAAAGCTAATAATATCTTTTGTAAAAAGTACTTTTTGTAAATGGTATTTGCTCTTTCTTCATGGCCATTTGAATGTCCCTATTAATCTTGTAAACTCCCTATTAGAGATACATACTTTGAAATATAAGGTTAAAATTTAGAGACTTGGGGGAAACACAATTTCATTTGTTACATAATCAATCTCTTATACTTGATGGTCAAGTCTTAATTATAATGTGAAATGGCAAAAGCGTTATTTTTTAAGATTTATTTATTTATTTTGGGAGGGCAGAGGGAGAGAGAATCTCAGACTCCCCACTGAGCGCAGAGCCCAATGCAAGGCTTCATCTCACAACTTTGAGATCATGACCCTGAGATCATGACTTGAGCCAAAATCAAGAGCTGGATGCTTAACCAACTGAGCTACCTAGATGCCCCAAAAGGCTTATTTTTAACATCCAAACAATGTAATTACAATTTCCTGATGTATTTAATATATGTCAAATTCCATTTGTATAATACTTCATATGGCCATTATGAAAAATTAATATATGGTGCCTGGGTGGTTCAGTTGGTTAAGCAACTGCCTTCGGCTCTAGTCATGATCCTGGAGTCCCGGGATCGAGTCCCACATCAGGCTCTCTGTTTGGCAGGGGGTCTGCTTCCCCCTTTTGTGCTCTCTCTCTCATTCTCTCTCTCTCTCTCAAATAAATAAAATGTTTAAAAAAATAAAAATTAATTTTTGTGAGTGTGTGTATATGTACCTGTGTGTGTGTGTATATATATATTATACATATATAAATTCATCCAATGGGAACAGGTCAGTATGCTCAAAGATCTTTACCTAATGATCAGTTCAACCCACTTTTGATTGGTTATTTATCTATTCTAATGTTATACTGTCTTTTGTCTCTTTTGGGCAATTAACTGAGAGTGTAGTTTGAAATGGCCAAGATAAAACCAATTCTGGTTGAGTTCTCGGCATAATTCACTACAGTTGCTTCTTCTATTTCTATTGATGCATTTGTGGAATGATACAAACCAACAGACTGAACCGAAGATCTAAGAAGGATGCTACCCATCTAGGTGCACTCAAAGATAGTAAGTCTGAAAAACACAGTCTCTCCTGGATTAGCACTTTGAGACTATGTTAACTGGACATCACACCATAACAGAGCTGCTGCTTTTCCAAACCTTGTACATCAGATGTGAAATTGTTATGTTACTACTCATTGCAAACTACCTCAAACAACTACACTCATTCCACAAATATTTATTGAGTGCCTACCAGTGGTTTGCATTATACTTGATGCCAGTGGGACACAGTAGTGTGGCAGAGATAGGTAGACACCACCAAAACCTCATGCTCCCTCTTGTAGTGTTGATGTGTTCCTACAAAGAAGTTATTTGCCCCCAAACCCCCCTGCCCCTTAGTTGGGGCCATGGGAGCTGTTCGTATCATCAGAGTACATTTGCAAGTGATGCATGTCACGTCTAAGTCAAGGTGCTTTGTTAAGGAAGATTTTATTTATTTATTTGAGAGAGAGAGAGTACAAGCAGGGAAGGGTCAGAGTGAGAGGGAGAGACAAACTCCTCATTGAGTGGGGAGTCCGATGTGGAGCTCAATCCCAGGACCATGGGATCATGACCTGAGCCAAAGGCAGATACTTAATTGACTGAGCCACCTGGGCACCCCTGGGTCAAGGTGATTTTAAGTGGGTGATTTCTCTAGCCTCTATTCTTCCTCATGGAAACAGAAGACTCTGCGGTCCCAGAGGACAGTAGAGCTATAAGATGGAAAAAGCCTGGGTCCCTGAATAATCATGTGGAGGGAAGCCACTCACCAGTCAGCTGGGAATAAGGAGAATTTAACTATGCAAAAAGAGAAAGGCAGAGAGAAAAGCATGTACAAGGCATTCCTAGTAGGAAAGCACACATGTGAGGGACTACAACAGACCAGAATGTCCCTGCTGGTATCAGCAACTGGTTGCCAAATACCATGTCAACCTGGGGGGTGGAGGGAGAGGGGAAGGGATGACTTCCGAGCCATCAAAAAATAAAAAATTCTCAAATAAATAAATAAATAAATAAATAAATAAATAAATAATTCTGATTAAGAACAGAGCAAAAGAATAGATGGCTGATAACATCGATCCCAGCATGGAAGTCTTTGGCACCTGCACACAAGCACACGGCTTGTGGTCTGTCGCCCATCACACCGGCTACCATATTTGTGTGTAGTTCTTCATGTTCTATAATCCAGTACGATATTATGAAATTGAGATGTTGAATAGCAGAATGTTCAAAAGTGGGATACAAAGGAACCTAAATGTTCAGAAAATGTTTAAATTCTGATACCTATTAGAAAAAAATCTAAATATGTTATATTTCCTTTAACTTAGAAGATAAAAATTAGTCTTTGTCTGGACTCCAAAGAGTCTATAAATTTCCTGAAACTGCAGGCAAAAGTATATGGGTTTTGTGCAGAGATGCCTTTTTCTGGGGATAGGTTCCACACACATATTTAATTTTACAAGATTAAGAACTAAATGGATTCGTGTCTAGAAATATTTAGAAGTAAAGACAGAGAATCAAACAGTCCAAATGATGCCAAGAAAAAATTAATAAAGTGCTGAATTTTAAGTGAGCTAGTAATTAGGCAAGAATAAGGTTTAGGGAAATTGGCCCAGGGCCTATCCAATGAACTAAATAAGCAACCTTCCAATTATTTCATTGGTATAACTAATATATCCTCATAGGCCACATTTTATTTTCTGTAACAGATTGGAAAAGGAAAAAAATCAGAGTTAGAAATATTAGGTGCCTTTTTCATAATTTGCAGGAGAATCCCAGGACCCCTCTAGCTACTGCTTTTTCCTCTGAACTTGATGATTATTTCCATCAAATTGAAATGGGTACCAAGAGAGCTCTTACCCTCAAAATTTAGATGTCTGTGTGTTAGAGACCAATTGTTTGCAGTGATTAACTTAATAGGAAAGTTCTCTCACATTAGCCAAAATCTATATTCTGCTCTATTTTGAAAAAGAATGAACATTTTTTATTAACTTTCAAATTGCAGACCAATCAGTCTGAAGGATGACCTTTCAGAATTCTGAGTTTTGTTTTCCTCAAATTTCAGGACCACATGGTCCAACGCCTATCTGACATAATGAGGAAATAGTTTTCCGACATGATTTTTCCAGTGTTCATCACAGTCATGCTTCATCTCCTTTTTAGAAACTTAGATATCATTTGCAAGATCTTTCTAAACAGAGAAATCTTTTTCTTTTTAATTCACAGACAGGACTTGCTGCTAAAATTACAAAGAGATTGGGGCACCTGAGTGGCTCAGTTGGTTAAGCGACTGCCTTCGGCTCAGGTCATGATCCCAGGGACCCAGGATCTAGCCCCGCATCAGGCTCCCTGCTGGGTGCGAGGCCTGCTTCTCCCTCTCTCACTCCCCCTGCTTGTGTTCCCTCTCTAGCTCTTTTTCTCTCTGTCAAATAAATAAAATCTTTAAAATAAAATAAAATAAAATTACAAAGAGATGCCTAGTATCTAAATGGCGACAGTATTTTAGTAAGTACTTTAGTAAGAGGGCCATTAAAATGGTCAAATTTTGGCATGGGTGTGTTCTAGAAACCCATAGCCCCCCATGTGGGAAGACCACTCCCCACCACCCACCCCAGAACAATAACTGACCACCACTTACTACTTTGGAACACAGCACTAGTTGTTGACTCTGATGCCCATTCTTCCTCTTTCCTAAGAATGGCATCTTGATTTTTAGTTAGGCATATTTCACTCAACTTTTTAAATTACTTTTTACTATGTAGAATGTGACCACATGATTAAATCTGAACAAGATATTGATAGGTATGATGGAATGGTTTATATCATAGCAACATTCCCACTGGGAACAATTAGCACAAAATAAGCAAACAACAAACATGCTTAAAGCCAGTAAAATCAGAAGGACCAAGATTTTGGAGTGTAAGCAACAATAGTGAGGTGAATTAAGCATCTGCAAGCTCTTTTTTTCTCTGAGGGTATATGTCCATTTGGAGCTAGGGCAAGAGGCTGAAAACCTAGGCTTTGTACACACAGAGTACAAAGGGGGCCGATAGAGAAACCAGTAGAGATTCTGGTGGTTTCATGGGCCAGAGGGTCAAATTAGAGACATCATAAGACAAGATAGAATGTGTGTTGGGAGGATAGGGGGGATGAAGAAGTAAGTCTGACATGCAGCTGGCTTATTCCTTTAACCAATTACCAAATTCTGAAACTACACAGTGCAAGAGACTAAGAAGCTAAGTAAAAAGAAAGCCTCTGGAAAACAGAACAGAGTTTTAGTTGAAGGTTAAGGATTAGAGTTCAGGACTGTTAGGGTCCGTGGTCAAAGGAACGAGGTTGATACAAAAGTGAAGGTCAAGTAAAGCTTTATTTAGTGCCAAGCATTGAGAATTATACTGGCCCGGCCCAGGGTCGCTTCCCAAAAGAGAGAGTGACCCTGCCTAATTTCTAAGGCTCGCTTTTATAGGGCAAACCCCCAAATCACTAGCTGACCAGGGTTAATTTGTGTTTCCTTTGTACAGGGGAAAACCTGAGCTGACCTGACTCAAGTAGCTTGCCTGAGTTAATTTGCACTTCCATTGCTCTTGGAACCTGGAGGTTGAGGGCATTCCCACCTGAGCCAAGTACCAGTAAGGAGCCACCCATTCTTATTTTGCATCTCCATACCTCCCGGGACAGGAGATTAAGGGGGTTAACTGATTGGGTGTCTCCCCCAACCTGGCTCACCTTTGTTTTCCAGGGGCTGTTTGCCCTTATCTCCTGGAGCTGTTTCTCTGAATAAATAGCAAGGTGGCTTGAACTTCTAAATAGGTCCTTACAAGGACCTCTGCAAAGAAAGGCCCAGAGAACGGATTGGGCCCCGAAGGGATTATTTATAGCTTAGCAGAAGAGAATATAGGTAAGTAGGACCTTACTAAAACTAGAGAGCTCAGTGCTTAAATGAAATGAGATTATCAGACCCAATTCTTTCTGCTTAGAAAAAAAAATAGTGAATACTTTCTAGAAGGAGACAAAATCATCTAGGGCTATATAGTAATAAACAGTGTTTGGCATTCAATCAGAATTATTACACATGCCAAGAGACAGTACAATATGACTTGAAATTGAAGAGGAAAATAAGGTAACAGATGTAGGACCACACGTGGGTGTTATACCGGAGTTACCAAAGGATTCAAATTAGCAATGACTAATACATTAGACAAAACAGATGAAAAACATGGAAAATTTCACGATGGAATTATAATCTATAAAAAGAATCAAATGAAAATTCTAGAATTAAAAAGCCCAATACTTGAAACTTGGGTTTACCAGCCAATTAGAGATAGCAATAAAGAGGATTAGCGAGATAGAAGAGAACTTGCTAGGAAATAATCTAGAGGGAAGCACTAAGAAAAAAAAAGGGATTAAAAATTTACAAGACAATAAGATACACATAATAAAAAGCCAAATGTAAATATAATTGCATTTCCAGAAGGAAACAAAAAAAATATGAAAGAGGAAAAGAGATGCAGAGATCATAGGGCAAGTGAGTTTTTTACAAATTAGCTAAGAAAAAAAAAGCATATTATCTTTATAAACAAAATCAGAACTTCAATAAGTCAGAAGATAACAAGCTGACATCTTGAAAATGATAAAAGGACGTAACTGTAACGAAAGGCACAACACAGGGAATATAGCAATGTATTGTAAGAATGTTGTATGTGACAGATGGGAGCTACATTTATGAGTACAGCATAACATACAGACTTGTGCACCTGACACTAATGTAACATTGTGTGTCAACTATATTTTAATAAAACAGAAGGAAAAAAGGAAATAAGTTGAAAACTAAAATTCTATATTTAGTAAAATTATCCTTCAAAAATGAAAATAAAATAAGAATGTTTTCAAACAAACAAAACATAATTTTACCACAAAACGTGTATTAAAGGAAGTTATTCAGACAAAAAAAATTATCCCAGAGTGAAACACAAAAATGCAAGAAGTAAAGAAGAACAATGGAAAGGAAAAATAAAAGTAAACTACTGAGAATACAAACAATAACAATGTCTTTCAGGATTTTAACTTAAGGTTAACAGAGGGATAATTAAGAGTTAAGATGACCTAAAGGTTTTAGTATTAGGAAAGTAGTAGAAGATAATCCATATTTAATATGGATACTATAATAAATCAGGACTGCATTATGAAATCTTATAACCTCTAAAGAAATAGTGAAAAGATAGAAAAATAATGGGGGAAATGGAGTGCTAAAAATTGATTAATCAAAAAAAAGTCCAGAAAAAAGGGGGAAAAATAGACCAGTCAAATAGAAATCTGACATATATTACAACCAAATATATTAGTAATCATAGCATATGTAAATGAACCCATTGCAAATATAAGTGTGTAATGTAGATGAACAAAACGCTGCAAAGCTTTGGAAAGATATGCAGCAAACTGCTAAGTCTGGCATCTCTGGGGAGTGAAAGTGTTAGGGGGAAAATAAGGAGAAGGATTTCATATTCCAAAATGTTGATTGTTAGGAATGTCCCCAATAAGCATGTTTTCCTTTTGAGTTTAAAAGAAAAAAAAATGTGATATTTATGCCTATTTAACCAAATAGTCTATAAGTTTTATCCATTTCTTCCTGTGAACTTCACGCATTTCTTGCTAAGATTATCCGTAACATTGTCTATTATATGGCTTAAAAAACTATTGTGATACAATCGCAATGTCCATTTTGTGCTCTGGCAAGTTACTGTTTATATAAAATAGTGCTATGAATTTTTACCATGGTTTTTCTTAGAACTGGCTACTTTCCTGGATTCATTAATTAAATTACCACCCCTTTCAAATACGAGGATATTCTATCATCTTGGGATACACATGCTCTCCTCTTTCTACTTTATCACGAATGCGTATAATGCTAACAAACTGTTGAAACGCACTGGCACCTGCAACCACTAAAGTTGATCAGTTCTTTATGTTCTCAGTACAGTTCCCAGTTTTTCTTTCCTATTTACACAACTAAAAAAAAAGACTAGTCTTTATAGATAGATACTTTATTAATAGATTAGATAAAATGCCTACGAATAATGAACTTCATCTGTTCCATCAGATGTTCACCCTCATGCCCTAAGGTACCTCCACACTGGATATCCACACCCCCTCTGGTTGGTACCTGGTCTCCTGGGACTACACCCTGTCTACCTACAACGGTTCCCGTAGGAGGTGGGACGATTCGGGTTCTAAGCCAATGTCACCTCATCCTCAGAACTTCCTATCTGCAATTCAGGCCTTCCTTATGGTGCCCTCCTCACTCAGGGCGAAATTTCTTTTTGCTGTTTGCTGGGATTCCAGCTGCAGTCTGGTTTTTATGGCCTGGGGGCATAAAATCAGAGTTTCTCCAAAGTGTGAAATATTCTGGAGGCTGTTGATTAGCTGAGGAAATAATTTTTTGCCAGGTACATGTTTTCAGAATCCTTAAAATTTTAAAGTTTTTATTTCTTTGTATTCTTTTACACCTCAGAGCATTTAACCTGTTCCTGTGTAAGAAAATAATCCAACAGGGTTTGGTGTCATTTTAAAATTCATTGTTGATGGATTTTTTTTTTTAACATAGAGAGATATAAAGAAAGAAACTAAACTAGCCAATCACTCCATCCCCCAGATAACTCCTGTGGACATTAAAAACAAGCAAACAAACAAAAACAAACAAACAAAAAAAACCCCACACCTGTAGATAATTGGAAAGTTACAGAAGAACAAAACCAAAGGTGACTATACTCATTAACTAATTTATTTGCAAATATGTAACTAGTGGTCCTAAGGGAACCAGAAGTAAAACTCAGATGTTGCAGTCTTTGGAGGTCCAGCCCCCTCTTCAATAAGCCCTTAATGTGGTCTGGATACTGTTTTTTTAAAAAAAAAAAAAAAAGAAAAAAGGCCCCCAAATGGTGTCACTTGGGCTAAGCCTCTATCACCAAGCCACGACTTAATACCTAACTGAATTATATTCAGCCTCTCCCATGAGTGGAAATTTATACCAGTCTGGAATTACCTGATGAGCCCTAGAGCAAAAAATCTGCTTGATGGACCCCTGCCACCCCCCAAAGGAAAGTGGCCTTGCCTTAAAACATCTGTGTTTTGCTTTTATAATTCCTCATTCTGCCCCCTTCAGTCTGTAAGCCTTTCGTTTCGTGCAGCTCTTCATAGCTCCTTTCTATTTGCTAGATGGGATGCTACCAGATTCATGGATTGTTGAATAAATCCAGTAAAATCTATAAAACTTACTCAGTTGAATTTTGTTTTTTAACAATAGAAAAACGTTCTTAAATAATCTTGAAATGTTCGCTTCCTGCTTTGTATCAGAAAACTCTTGGGTGCCTGGGTGGCTCAGTGGGTTAAAGCCTCTGCCTTCAGGGCGCCTGGGGTGGCTCAGTGGGTTAAAGCCTCTGCCTTCGGCTCAGGTCATGATCTCAGGGTCCTGGGATCAAGAACAGCATCGGGCTCTCTGCTCAGCGGGGAGCCTGCTTCCTCCTTTCTCTCTGCCTGCTTCTCTGCCTACTTGGAATCTCTCTCTCTCCCTTGAAAAAAATACATTTAAAAAATCTTTAAAAAAAAAAAAAAAACCACATACACATCCTTTTAAAAAAAAAAAGAAAGAAAGAAAAAAGAAAACTCTTGTTCTTAGACCTGTTAGCTATTATCCTAAAGATAAGGAGTTCTATGGTCAAATACTCTTTATGTAAATGTCATTCATTTCTTTCACAGGAGATCCAATTTCATCACTCACATGCCTTGTAAAACAGAATGCATGTGTGTCCTTCAGACTTACCAGAGACGAGAGAGAATACTGCAGTAGTTTTGCAAACATCTGTCTAATCTAGTAATGCTGACACTATCATTGTAGTTTTATTTCAGGCACCTTCCAGCACCATCTATATTTAGCTGTAAAAAAATAGTAACTATTTCTTTTAGGAGTCTGAAACAAGATCTAGAAGGAACCCAAAAAGATTACTCAGTATAATTCCCCATCTACAGGGAGTCCTTAGGGAAGAGAACCCAAAATTATCTACCTGCATTTCCCCTATCGTTTCTTTTATTTAGAATTTGCTCTATAAATGTCCTTACAATTGATTGGAAGTCCTAATCATTCAGAATGGATGACTATGCCTAAATGATTTTTCAGGTGGTCATGCTGTTCATCACAAAAAAGGATTCTGAGGCCCCAACTCTGAACAAATGAGGAACCAGAGTCACGATGTTGGAAGAGGTATAAAGTGGCCCTTATGCAAGGGAACTCTAAGAACTTTACAGTGTCACAGGGCAATCATTTTTGTTTAAATCAGAGGCCTCCAGGAAACAACCTGAGGGGAGAGGGGTGAGGGGATGGGGCAGCCCAGTGATGGGCATTAAGGAGGGCACGTGTTATGATGAGCACTGGGTGTGATATGCAACTACTGAATCATTGAACACTACACCGAAAACTAATGACGTACTATATAGTGGCTAACTGAACATAATAAAAAAATAAATAAAATAAAACATAAAGCAGAGGCCTTTCAGTAGCCTTAGAATGAGAGGAGGTAGGGGCCAATCTGCAGTTTGAAATGGCAGATTTCCTCCAATTACAATTGGCATTTAAAATACTTTCATATCCAGCTTTATTCAAATACGAGACCTTTGTCGTTATAGTAATCCTGTTAGCGTTAGATTTAGTTACAGCTACAAGAGCCATTCATTTTATGCTCACTCCCAAATGTACCAGGCGTCTCTCCTCTTTGTTCTTTCTAATAGAATCCACTGTTGCGGTGGGGCCTGGGTGGTTCAGTTGGTTAAGCGACTGCCTTTGGCTCAGGTCATGATCCCGGAGATCCAGGATCTGCTCCGCGGGAGGCCTGCTTCTCCCTCTCTCACTCCCCCTGCTTGTGTTCCCTCTCTGGTTGTGTTTCTCTCTGTCAAATAAATAAAATCTTTAAAAAGAAAAAAAAAATCCACTGTTGCACTCTTCTTCTGACATGTTGGTTCAGCCTAATGGTTGTGAGAAGAGCAATATAAAATATTCTATTAAATAACAAAACTAGGAAACAGGTTCCTAGACTAACAGAAAATGCCAGATGATGTCACCGTGTTCAGTTATGTGGCAGGAGCCAAGTTCTTACATATATTTCAAACTTATAACATTCCTTTTGTCCCTTCTTACCATTAAGATATGCCATTTAACTGACTTAAATTCCCAAGATTACAAATGGTCCCATTTGGGTTATAAAATTCAAGGGTCAGACTAGCAAGATTGTTTCCAAATGAGGACAGAATCCAAATGCTAGAGAGAATTTAAGTCAATTTTCTGCTTTTTTTTTTTTAATGTATAAAATTCTCAAATGAGATAGAAGACATGATGTAAAATTAGCATTTCCCCCTGTATTTCTGTTTTAGGATCTGTTTTGACATCTGATTTTATGTTTACAGAAATGGATTTTCAAATCTGTTCTATTTAGAAACAGGTATTAAAATTCAGAGCAGAAGAAACCTCAATTTATCTCATCCAGAGCCTTTATTCTGCAGATGAGAAAACTGCAGCTGTGAAGAAATGAGGGACCTACTCAGGGTCATACATCTAGTTAATGGCTCAATCAAGCCCCCTGCTCCTGACCTGTGTGTTCTTTCCATGACATGCTCAGTCTCCATGCCGATTCCACTAAATTCCTTAAGATTTTAAATTTTAGAATTCTATATTTTGTTATGATTTTTCCAGATAATTAAGTTTTAAAATAAAATCAAATAATACTCTTTAGCCTAAATTAGCCTAATATTGATAAACAGCATGTCCTTTCTAATTTCATCTAGTTTAGCAGTCAAAGATGGAGTCAAATGAGACAAAGAAAGTTCTGACTTAGTTTTTAGGAGGAAAAAATTGCATTCATTCACTCATTCATCCATTATACATGCAGCAATCCCTTGTTCTATTTTAGATAAGACGACTTGCTGGAAAGCTAATACATCTTAAGCCTCAGGGACCCACACTAGCCTAGGCCTCTTCTAAGATCCTATGACAAAAAAAAAAAAAAAAAAAGATCCTATGACTAAGTTTATATTCTTTTTCTTGGGCCCATGAAAGTGTCTGAGCTTCAGGCTACATGATACCTGGACCAAACAGTGGGAAAAAAAATTATCAAGCTCATAATTTGGATGCATTTGAAGGCAACTGTTCGCCAAGAACTAATCATGGTAACCTAATTTCTTTTCCTTCTTTGACTGCTTACTAGGTTAGTATAAGATATTGAAATCACTCACTCATGTAACGTGATTATCAAGATCCTTCTGTGTGTCAGGTGCTGTTCAATGGTTTAGGGACAATACGTGACAAAATGACTGTTCTCACAGAGTACACAGTACAGTGAAATTAACCACATATTTCATCATTTTGAATAAGCTTACTAAGATGTATTTTTGAATAAGATGAAGTTCTGTGCTCTTTGTCATTACATTATTGGGTAGATGTCTTATCAGAGGAATGGCCTCTGATAAGACATTACGAGAATTAAGGGATTCCTGTACACTTGGACAGCAGTCTCTAAAAGAACAGCACAGGGGATGTCAGTCAGTTGCATTGTTTTATTCAATTATTTTATTAACAATCTGAAGGTAAAACACAAGCATCGTTATTAAATGTACAGCCAAAGCGTGTAAGTCAATATGACAAATGACAAAGTCAAGACTTGTCAATATTTTCCATGAAATGTAGGTGGGCTTTCATGCAAGGCTATTCCATTATCGACAGAATTATCCCCTTTAGCACATTGTGTTGACAGGTGTCAAGACTAATATGTTAGTACGTGTTCAATCACTGGGATAGTTTGCCAAATTAATGTCAGTTTTAATAAATGAAACATTTCGGGCACCTGGGTGGCTCAGTGGGTTAAAGCCTCTGCCTTCAGCTCAGGTCATGATCTCAGGGTCCTGGGATCGAGGCCCGCATCGGGGGTCTCTGCTCAGCAGGGAGCCTGCTTCCTCCCCTCTCTCTGCCTGCCTCTCTGCCTGCTTGTGATCTCTCTCTCTGTCAAAATAAATAAATAAAATCTTTAAAAAAATAATAATAATTGAAACATTTCTTTCTTATAAAGTTCAAGAAAGTACTGACATCTCTGTTACAGTATTATTCATTCAAACTAAATCTTGGTGTGCCTGGGTGGCTCAGTCATTAAGCATCTACCTTCGGCTCAAGTTCTGATCCTGGGATCCTGGGATTGAGCCCCACATTGGGCTCCCTGCTGAGCTCATAATTTTGTTCTTCTCCTGCTCCCACTCCCCTGTTTATGTTCCCTCTCTCATGGGTCTCTCTCTGTCAAATAAATAAAATCCTTAAAAAAAAAAAAACCTAAATCTCCAAGCATCTGACAATAATTAATGTAATTTAACATATCAACAGAATAAAGAACAGAAACCACATGATCATCTTCATAGATGCAGGAAAAGCATCTGATAAAATCCAACACCTTTTCATGACAAAAAATACTCAGTAAACTAAAATAGAACAGAAAATTCTCAACCTGATAAAGCCCATCTGTGAAAAATCCACAACCCTACAACCGCATAAAGTTAATGGTGAAAAACTGAATACTTGCCCCTAAGGTCAGGAAAAGACAGTCCTTGCCACTTCTAGTCAACATAATACTGGAAGTTCTAACCAAGACAATTAGGAAAGAAAATGAATAAAAGGCGTCTTGATTAGAAAGAATGAAATGAAACTCTCTACTTGCAAATGATGCGATCTTGTATATAAGCTATTCTAAAGACCCACTATAAGACTGTTAGGACTAATAAACAAGTTTAGCAAGGTTGCTGGATATAAGATAATATACAAAAATTAATTGTATTTCTATACAATAAGTGGACAATCCCAAAATAAAATTAAGAAAACAATTCCATTCATAATAGCTCTGAAAAAAAATTAAGTACTTAGGATTAAATCTAACCAAAGACATACAAAACATGTACTCTGAAAAGCTACAAAATAATGTTGAAAGAAATTAAAGAAGACCTGAATAAATGGAGAGAATTCCCATGTTCATGGATCAAAGGACTTAATATTGTTAAGATAGTAACACTACCCAAATTAGTCTAAAAATTCAACACAATCCCTATCAAAATCCTAGGTGACCTCCTTGCAGGAATTGATGAGCTAGTCTCACAATTCATATGGAAATGCAAAAGACCCAGAGTAGCCAAAACAATATTGAAAATATCACTATTGTAGGACCCACACTTCCTTATTTTTCCACACTATCAGATGTTCCAGGCCACTATTCTTTGTCAGTAGCATTTCTTCTTCACTAAATAGTTCATTCTGAAATGAAGTTTTTTCATTTCTCAAATAGTTACCTCCTTTCACAATTTCTAATAATGGCATAATTTCCAAACAATTTTTTAGCTCTAGCACTACAAGCTTCCAACTGAGGAGCAAATATTTTTCTAATTTTCATTATTTCATTTTCCTTATCTTCCTAAATATTGGCTAATTCTCTCTGATGTTTTTTGATGAACAGTAATAAATGTAGTTATCAAGAATATATATATTTTATATCCTTAATTGCATAATCCAGAAATTATTGAATATGGTGATTAATATCAAATTAAAATATCCAGAAAAAAATTTAAATCATTGTTTAAAGTCCAAATTTTCTCCTTAACATTACACTAGCACATCTGTATAAAGTTCAGTAGAGTTTTTATGTCAACATATTTCGCTGAAATAATTTCTCTCTGGCACCACCAATAAAAACTTTATAGCATTTCAGATCTTATTTATGTTATCTCCTTATAACATTTATGTTAGCTTATCATGTCAATATTGAAAAGAAAAAAACAATTTCCAAGTTTCTTCAAGGAGCTGAATTTCTCATTTAAAGGAATTTATTCTGTGTTTACATAAAGCAATTGAAACATCATCAATAATGACTGAAATTGACTCTTGATTTATGTTTTCCAAAATGTAGTGTTCTTTTCCAAAGAATATAAAAATACAGATTTGAAGGGCAACATGCACCCCAATGTTTATAGTAGCATTATCAAAAATAGCCAAACAATGGAGAGAGTCCAAATGCCCATTGACTGATAAATGGATAAAGAAGAGGTGGTACATATATACAACAGAATACTGCTCAGCTATCAAAAAGAATGAAATCTTGCCATTTATAATGACATGGAGGGAGCTACAGTGTATTATGCTAAACGAAATAAGTCAGTCAGAGAAAGACAAATACCGTACAATCTCACTCATATATGGAATTTAAGAAAGGAAACAAATGAACACATGGGAAGGAAAAAAAGAAAAGGGAAATAAGTCATAAGAGACTCATATAGAGAATGGGTTGATGGAGGGAGGAGGATGGGGGATGAACTAGATGGATGATGGGTATGAAGGAAGACACTTGTTATGGTGAGCATTGGGAGTCATATGTAAGTGACAGATCATTGAATTCTACCCTGGAAATTACCTAAAATTTAAATTAAAAAAAAAGTTTAAAAAAAAGTAGTATTCTCTTGTCAATAAACATATAATTTTTTAAGAATTTATTTATCTATTTACTTGAGAGAGAGGGAGAGCAGGCACATGCACATGAGCAAGGGGAGGGGAGGAGGAAGGAGAGAGGAAGAGGGAGAAGGAAAGGGAAAGACTCCCCACTGAGCTCAGAGCACAATGATGCAGGGCTCAGTCTCATGACTCTAAGATCATGACCAGAGCCAAAACCAAGAGTGGATGGTTAACCAAAGAAGCCACCCAGGCACCCCAGTAAACATATGCTTTCAACAAGCCAGGGCTATAAATATAGTGTATAATTATGTATTTATACTGATTTTTTTCACTGTTCTATTAAATATCCATGCTTAAAAAATCCATTCTTTTCAAGGATTTTCAAGTGATTTTATTTAAATTCTCAAGAATCTGACCTAAATTTTTGAAATTTTTATTAAATTTTTATTGAACTTTTGAATTTTTATTATTTCATTGACTCTTGATATTTTAATCTTTTTTCCTTAATGATGCTCATAAAGTTCTTACCCTTAAATCATAAGATTTAACAGAACATTGATACCTAATCTAATAACATGTTTAACATTTTTACCTTTTAATAGTATAATTTTGATGTCATTTCTTCTTTATATACTCACAGATTCAAATTATTCCTGTTAATTATTTTAACATAAATATTGAGAAACATATCCAAACTTTGTTGTCCCTTCATTCTATGTATTTCTATGCAACATTTTGTTATGAATCCTTACATTCCTAAATATTAAAATATACACTTACCCAAGAATTACAACATAATAACTATAAAAGACAAATAATAAAGCACTATTTAGATTCAATAGCAACTATAATTCCAGGATGAAGACAAAATGGTCATTCTCCCAAATCACAGTTTTATAAGGAACACATAATCTATCTGCACTATTTCCTGGACTTTGGCCAACTGACTATAGAGCTATCACTATTTTTCAGGTGTTTTTATGATGGGTGGCCATTCATCAAAGGTTGCTGAATAGCCTACAATATTTCCCTAGAACTAGTGAGTTTATATTATGAATGAACTTTACTGTTGCTATAATAATACTTACCAAGTGGTAAAGAAATATTTCAGTATTTTAATAACCAATCTGGCCACTAACTATCAGTCCTAAGTCTACATGGACTGCTCCATGTAAAGATCAAGAAAATTACTCTTATTAAAAGACGTTCTCCATTATAGTCTGATGTGTGCCTGGTGTGGAAAACTGACAGGACAGGAAGTATTTGATGGAAAATAATGACCTTTCTCTAATAACTTTCACTAAGGACTTGGCCAAGACAAGACTGTAAGTTCACTGGTCCTCCCTGTGGAGTAAATTACAAGGTAAAATTACCAGTGGTTATTGAGGGAAATAGAGATATCCAGGGAAAGTATTAACAGAGAAGATTCATCCTTGTTAACCCACTCATGAGAGAAAGACACATGACTTCCCAGAGATTCCAAGAGCAAGAAACATACCTCAATATAAACAATAGGGTCTTTCCATACCCAGTCAAATATACAACAATGTCCATTATAGTGCTATTTATAATTGGAAAACAGCAATATGTTAATTGGAGAATTTTTAAATAAATTGTCATCCACCTATAAGATATTATATAGCCCTTAAGGAAAAAAGTAGTCATGGGGGGTGGGGCGAGCAAGACATCAGAGAAGTAGGAGACCTAGATATCATCAGGTCCGAGGAGTTCAGCTAGATGGTTATCAAACCAGTCAGAACACCTACAGACCCAACAGGAGATCAAACAGAAGAGCAGCAATTCTATGAAGAGAAAAGTGACCACTTTTTGGAAGGTAGGATGCGTGGAGAATTGAATCAGAGGCGACATTTAGGAAGACAGACCATGGGGGGAGGGGCCAGGTCCTGGCCAGCAATAGAGCAGCCAAGCACAAAATCAGAAACTTTAGAAGTCTCCTCCACTGAGGGACGTCACCCCAGAGGATAAGTGGGGATGGAACCCTCACTGGAACAGTGTGGTGTCAGGACCTGCAGGGTCACAGAAGGACCCGGGGTGCCTGAGCGTAGTAGAGCTCTCAGGTATTGGAAAGGGGAGGCAGGGCAGAGATGGAGTCCAGGGGTTGGCTCTCAGCTTGGGCTTACCTTACACCATGATCCGAGTTTTAGTCCAGCCACTGCTCTTCGAGCAGGGACCCCACAAGTGGCAGATCTGGGAAGACCCCCTCCTTCCTCCACCAGTGCAGGAACGCACTGCAGGAATCTGCTGGGTTTGGAGACTCCAAAGGGGGCCGAGCACCAGAGGTAGAAATGCTCAGTCACAGGCTGGGTGAGCACAGAGCCCGGCTGGAGACCAGGGAGATAGATGTGATTGACTGCTGTAGCCATCAAAAAGAATGAAATCCTGCCATATGCAATGACATCGATGGGAACTAGAGGGTATTATGCTGAGCAAAATAAGTCAGTCAGAGAAAGACAATTATCATATGATCTCTCTGATATGAGGAATCTGAGAGGCAGGGTGGGGGTTGTGGGGAGTAGGGAGGTAAAAAATGAAACAAGATGGGACCAGGGAGGGAGACAAAGCATAAAAGACTCTTTTTATTTTTTTTTTAAAGATTTCATTTATTTGACAGAGAGAAACACAGCCAGAGAGGGAACACAAGCAGGGGGAGCGAGAGAGGGAGAAGCAGGCTGCCTGCCGAGCAGGGAGCCTGATGTGGGACTCAATCCCGGGTCTCGGGGATCATGACCTGAGCCAAAGGCAGTTGCTTAACCAACTGAGCCACCCAGGCGCCCCCAAAGCATAAAAGACTCTTAATCCCAGGAAACAAACTGAAGGTTGCTGGGGGCTGGGAGCGAGGGATAGAGTGGCTAGGTTATGGAAAAAATAAAAACGAATAATAAAAAGTAGTCTTTCAGTAAATATAGTAGTATAAATGTATATCTTCATGTAGCTCACTGAATGCCTCCAAATCACCAACATTTAACTATATACTGAAGGGTATCCCATGTACAATGAACCCAGGATATAGCTCTCTTCCAAACTACCAATAATAAAGAGTTTCTATCAAATGCTGTGATATTTGGGGAAATTAAGTGAAAAATTCCAAAAAAAACCCCAGATAATGTTCCAGTAATAGAGTTGAATGGTATTCTCTCAGAATCAGTGATGGGCATGAGAAATATGATCTCTTGCTTGAAACAAAAATTAAAGTAGGCTGAGCAAGGGACTGGTGTATCTTAGTGCTATAGTTTCAAGTCCTAGATTGGCAAGGCTGGAGTGGTCGGAATGTGGGCTATCCTAAATGTTTTCTTAGACTTGAACTCTAACAACACACATTTTGGGTTGAATACCGCCACCCCACTAGCAAATTTCTGTCTACCTGAAACTTCTGAATGTGATTTTTTTTTTCTTTTTGGAAAGAGGGTCTTTGTAAATGATAGTAGCTAAGGAACTCAAGAAGAAACCATCACAGATTTAGAATGGGCCCTAAAATCAATGACTGGTGTTTTTCCAAAGAGGGCAAAGGATATAGAGAGACACCCAAGGAAGAAGGCCATGGGAAGAAAGAGAATGGAGTGATGCAGCTACAAACCAGAGAATGCCAAGTGTGGCTGGGACCCACCAGAAAAGATAGGAAGAGGTAAATAGGAAGGAGCCTTCAGAGGGAGCACAGTCCTGCCATCCCCTTGATTTCAGACTTCTAGCATCCAGAACTGTAAGAGAATACATTCCTGTTGCTTTAAGCTACGAAGTTTATGGTAATTTTCTCTGGCAGCCTGAGGAACTAATACACCACATAAATAAACTGGAGTGTGATGAAGGAGAGAAGGAGGGAATATCAAGCAGATTTGCAGTGCTGACCAAAGTGGATTGAATAGAAATAAACACCAAATGGCTAAACACAAAACATGTGTAATCTATTAGCCTTCATTATGAACCACAGAAAGAGACTAAACACTATCTGCAGCTGACAGCCAACAAAGAAATCAGGACTTTAGCCATGCAAGTGCTGGAAACAGAATCCTCCCAATATCTGAATGAACAGGAAATGGATTTCCCCTAGAGCATCCAGAAAAACAGCCATGCTGACACTTTAATTTTTAGTCCAGTGAGACTAACTAGACTTCTGACCCACAGAATTCTTAGATAATGAATATGTTGTTTTAAGACACTGAAGTCACGTTATTTTTTTAAATAGCAGAACTAGAAAACTAATTGAGCAAGGATATAGGATCGACCCTGAAGATGGAAAGCCTTGTATAAAGTCTTAAAGAAGCAATCACATCTTTAAGATCCTTCCCCATCCTGTGTAGCTAGGAGATGGCCCTTCTCAAGCGGGCAGAAGCCTGGAGGTTGACCCTCAGAAGAAGCTCAACAAGAGTTATCTGGGACATAGGGCAAAGCTGTGGTCAAGTGTGAGCTATCTTAAAGTCTATAAACTGAAAGATAAAACTCCACCAACCTCATTCATTGTTCAGCTCCTATAATGCCGGCAGCTAAGAATAAATACCTCTGACAGGAACTTGGAGAACTCCCCCATGGGGAAACTGATCAGCCAAAGTACTGTTATCTAGAGATACTGACACTTGTGTTTCTTGATAGTTCCCATCCAAGTGGGGGTTTTGAATAGTATTTTAATGCCTCACTCTTAATTATCTTTTTTAAAAGATATTGTTTGTAAGGAATCTCCACACCCAACCTGTGGCTCGAACTGACAACCTTGAGATCAAGTGTCACCTGCTCTAGAAATGGAGCCAGGCAGGCGTCCCCTCAGTCTTAATTATTAATAGACACCAAAGTCCACCAGACATTTTAGAAAGACCTGTGATATGAAAACTAGGCCAGAATAAACACTGAAAAGGAACTTGCAGGAAAAAGGAACTTCTACCTTCAAGGAGAAGACAATGTGAAGACAAGGAGAAGAAGAATGACTCAAAGATTCTATTGAACACCTACTAGGCACTCATTGTTCTAGGTGTTGAACGTAAAGTAATGAACATGGCAGGAGAAGTCCCTGGCCTTATAAGGCTTACATTATCTAAGCAATGAAAGAGAAACTGCTAGACCTAAGGACTAAAAGCAGAGACATAGAGTATATAAAAGCATTAATCAAAGAACAAGACAGAGCTTTTAAAAATTAAAAATATAATAAATGAACTTTATTAATACTAGAAGGGTTAAATGATAAAGCTAAAAATCTCCTAAGAGATATAAAATGGAGAAGAAGAGAAAAAGAAAAAAGCCTTACTTAGAGAATCAGACAAAGAGGACAGTGGGAGGTCACGGGGCTCCAGGAGTGATGTCTTCCGAGGAGGAACCACACACCAGGCAGATCAGCTGAAAGGTGTGAAAACACTGAGGAAAAAACGAACAGTGACATCAGAGAATTTGGGGTGAATTCATATACTAGACAGCTCAACTTATGATTATATTTGCATAATTCAAAGGATGTATTCTTGATTAACAATGTGAATATTAATTTATTCAAAATGGTGACATGACCATATTGAAAGGATGGGGAGAGGATTGTGTTGAGATGAGGGTTTCAGGGAGTGAGTGTGGGGACACTATCAGAGGAAGAAATCCTTTTTTTCCCCTAATTTAATAGCTAACATCCACATTGGAAAAATGAAGAGGTAAAAAAAAAAATAAAAAACAAGTATACGACTTCGAAAGCTAATGATCAGTACCAGGCAAAAACAAATAGCCAAAACCTTCAAAAATGATACATCCATGGACAAGGAAGCAGGAGTTGCAGGGAGAAAAAGCTGTAGTTTTAAAAATAAGCTTTTGAGTAATATTTGGAGTATTTGATGTCAACTGTTGTCCATCTCGATTCTGAACAAATTGAGAAATAAGGAAAACGGAGGGGCAGGTGGAAGAGAATCTATCACTCTTGTTCTGATAAAGGCTAATTGGGGAGGAGGAACACCAGACAGACTTATTAACTGAGTCCCAGTACTGGGCCAGGGGTGGCCCAGTCCCAAGATATCAGGACCCTCAAACGCACCACCACACGCATATACGTTATTTGGAGGAGGAGGAGTGTTGCTGAACTGAACAGTCTGAGCCCCCTGAACTGGGAAAATGATTAGTGATGCATTCATTTTACTTTCATGAGTTGAATGAAGCAAGGATCTTATTTCAGTGTTCAAAACCAAAGACAGTGACACATTCCTGCTGGCTTGCCCTACATACAGCTGATGCTCAAGGCACATATCTCTTCTTTCCCAATACCTTAAACTCAATATTATATTGAAATTCTGAGCTGGAGATAGGTAAAGAAAGAATGTAGTTTAAGAAGAAGGGCAGCAGGCATACAATTTTTTTGAGCTGTTAGAAAGAAATGCTCTTGTTTGCCCACCAAGTGGACTGTCCTGACTCTACCCCTTGCCCGGCGGGTCTCCTTTTACCAGTATTATTTCTCCTTCTTTCCTGCTTAATGTGGCTTTAAGAGACAGAGGGGCACCCTGGAGGTCACTCAGAAGTCCCTGCTAGAATCAGAAGACAACGAGGGTTTTAGATTCTAGGTCCCTTGTTGGAATCAAGAGACTATGCTCCCGCCCTCTTCTAAGCCTGGCCTCAGCACTCTGCCTACCTTGGTGCCCAGGAGGCCTAAGCTGAGCTGCTGTTGCAAAGAGAAACTCAATTTTTGTGCTTCCTGAGCATTTAAGCCCGGAAAAATTCCTGTCCCTAATGTAAGAATCACAGGCATTCATCACTTCTCATTTCCTAAATGAAGAAAAAAGAAGAAAGAGCAATAATTTGGGTGTGTTGCTTTAAGAGCTATTGCAAAAACCACTGTCAGATGCAAATTCGTCGGTACTTACAGCTCTTAGCCCCACAGATATTTTTTTGTGCTTTTATGGTTCTTATTGAACTGGAAGGGGAAAGCCGCTGGCCAAAAAACAAGCCAACCACAAAGGAAAACAAAGTCAGCCCGGGGTTGGGAGCCAAAGGAGAACACTTTTCAGAGAACATCAGTATTTTATTTTGGTATTTATACCTGTGATTTTTAAATAAGCAAAAAAGATCTTCTTTGGAAGTAGAAAGTTATCCTAGATTATAGACCAGCTGGTGGTAGAAAAAAACCTATAGGCCTCACCTAGGGATATGATCACAACAGGGAAAAAATGCAACTAACTCTTAGTTAGGCAGGGACTAAAAATCTCAGTCATGTAAAATGAGGATTAGTAGAAAGAACTCGGACTTTGGAACCAATATTGGATAAATGAGAGTCACTTAATATTGGGCAAGCTACTTAACCTCACTGAGCCCCAGTTTCTTCATCTGTAAAACAGGAAAACTAGGGATAAAAGTCATGAGACTGAAGAGATAAATGAAAACTTATTCAGGGAAGCTATGCAACGTATGTTAGTTGCCTTTGTTTGTTCCTCTTCTCCACTGTGGTGGTCATTAGTGTCAGCCACCCAATCTTTCCCTTCTTTCCCAAGCACGTCGTGCACCTGTACCCTCTTGCTCCCTTGAAAATGTGGCCAGGTGCTCTGCTTTGGCCAGTGAAATCAGAACAGCAGTAATGAGTCACTTCCCAGCTAATGCTTTAAAATCAAGTACAAGATCTGCCATGCATCCTTTTTCCTCTGGTGGCAACTGGCAATGCTCCAGATAGTGACTAGCTTGGAGACAGGAGTGAGCATGACATGGCAAAATTCACAAAGAACAGGTAGCATAAATAAGAACCAAAAGCCTTAGTTTCTAGCCACTGTGAGCTTTGAGCTCTTTGTTACTACGGCAGAACCTGTACCTCCTGATACATTCATTCTCTTTTGAGTAAATGCATTTGTCATCAGCTCATTAATTCATGCCACACATATGTGTTGAACAAATGCCAAGCACTGGGTTAGATGCTGGGAAACACAGGATACTGATTCTTATCCTCAAGAAGCTCCGAGGAAGAAGGAAAGAAGAGGGTCATTGTCAGGAGTCTTTTAGAAATATCCCTCCATTGATGCTAATATTGAATGAGTCAGGGATGAGAATTACTGCTTTTGTGCACATGAAATCCTTCCTCTATGGCCTGATAACCTGCAGATACTAGTAACAGAAAGGGTGAGATTGTAATAAAAGAAAGAAAGAAGGTGGTGTGTTGGGGAAAGAATGAAAAAAGAGGTGGTTAAACAGGCAAAGTAAAAAGTGAATATTTCATGTTGTCTCTTGGTTGCCCACGACTTCCTGGCTCAGATATCTCTCTTCCACTTTCCCCTCGTGAAAATTTACTAGAACTTTTTTCCCTTAGACTGAATACCAAGTAAAAAAACAAAATAAAATTGCTTATTATAACTTTAGAGCCATTCATTTTTTTAAATCCTCAATTAATTATGGAAAAGATATAAATAAGAAGGCAAAACTATGTACTTCTGAAGGTGAAATTGTAGGCACCACGCCAGGTGGGGATGTCATTTTACTTGCCAATCCTATCATACACCGTGCCAGTGTATGCTTCTATGATTCTATCTAAATGATAAGGGTGCTTAGTAAATTGTTAATTCATAACCCTTTGTCAGTGTTCATTAAGGTTTTTTTCTGAGGTTTTATGTTGTTCTCTTGTTTGGAGCCTATTCTTCTGCTCCTTCATTTTCCCTGACACTCTGTGTTAGTTTCTGTGCATTAGATGTTGGTGATTGTCCAAACAGCCTATTTTATTTGTAATTGTAGTTCAGGGAGTACCAAGACCTGTCAGTGTCCCAGAGGGGAGGATCTCAGCCCCTAGATGCAAGCTGATTAGAAGACAGACCTTTGGGGGCCTGCTTTTAAAGTATACAAATATATATAGTCCTATGGGGCCACAAGTGCAAGCCCCACCAGTGCTAAGTGATCTAGATGTATCCCTTGGCAGCCATGGAAAAATCAGAGCTCCAGACAAGTGTATGAGCCTATACAGGGGCACCTGGGAGCTGTTGCGAGGCAGCGTGAGAGTGCACAGATGGTATGCACTGGTCTAGACCTTTAGATGTATGCCTAACATCAAGCCTGCCCCTCAGGCCAAAGCTCCAAAACAAGCAAAAGGCCTCTTCCACAGAAGGACTGAGGGTCTGTTTGAGGCTGCTGTCTGTGCAGTGCCTGGAGTTGGGGGGGTCGCAGAGGGGGGTGAACCACGGAGGGTGGCGGGGCACAGAGCCTGCCAAGAACTAGGTCTCTGATTATTCCAGGCCTGGGACCAGGCATCCAAGCCCACCTCCAGCCACCACCACAGGCAATCAAAGGGGCTTTCCCTGGAGGCAGCGGCAAAGAACAGGGCATCACAGTAGAAACTGGGGCACCCACAACGTGTAAATCTCCCCTCCAGGAGATACCGGGGCTATGGAGTACAGCAGGGCAGGAGCATTGAGATGGAGCCCACCAGTTAGAGCCAGGCAGAGGGAACATGTGGACACAGCCCCCAACCAGGAAAGAAAGAGGGAGAAGTTTAGAGTTAAAAACCAACACAGGAACACGAAGGAACACAACACCTGCTGCTGATGCAAAACAGAGGAGAGTGGAAGAGGGCGCCTGCCAAGTGCGTACCCAGGAGATGCCCCCACAACGGGGTCAGGCACGATGCCTGCCCCTCAGGCACAAGCTCTAAGACACACAAGTGGGGGCTCCCCCACACAAAATCCCGGTGCCCCTCAACCAGGGTCTCTGCCCTGGGTCCTGAGGCGGCTAAGTTGGAGCAAGTCCTTTAAGAGCTGCTGCTCAGGTCATCACAGCCTCGTAGGGCTCCTGGGTGCAACCACCATTGGTTTTCCAGACTAAATATTTCGGAGAGCTTGTCGCCCAGGTGCAGATCTTTAAAGGAGGGGTGCCTTGATAAGGGGGTTCAAACCCCCGTAGCTCCTCAGGGAGAAGGCCCGAGTTTTGAGTTCCCTCCCCAAGGTGGGTCCTCCCACCCAGGGTGGGCTTCCCGTGTCCCAGCCTCTCCTACCTGTTAAGTAGGAGTCTCTCAGCCAGTGTTTTCCACTTTTGTTTTGTTGTTTTGTGGTTGTTGTTGTTGTTTTTCCAGAGGAAGTTGTTCCCCATGTAGCTGTAGATTGCATGCATTCACAGAGGAGGCGATTTCGGGATCCTCTTAGGTCTCCATCTTGAACGGGAACCTGGATCTTTTCTACCTTTGGCAGTTTTATATTAAAAAGACCTTATGAGCTTAAGGGTGATCCCGCGCTTCTTAAAATTCATTGCTGATTTTTGAAAGGCTCTCTCCCCGAATTACAAAAAGAGCTCAACATATCTTAACTGGTAATTTACCAATGACGCCTATAAACACTATGTTCAAAGAAATCACAGTTAATAAAAGGGTAAATATGATGCCAGCTAATGTTTATACTTATGTAGGTATGTAAAAAATAAAGAGTTTGTTCTTTATAGTTATAGGAATATTTCTAAAAATATATTATAATTGTTTTCTCTTAACAGAACCTTGTATAGAAAATCCAGCCCCACCCCCACCCCACCCCATGCAGCCAGAGACATCCACTACATCAGAGACTATCAGGATTTTTAGGCCAGGAAAATAACGCAAAGACGGAGTAAAAGTATAGCCTAATTGGTTACCCTGAAGTCCATTTTGTATTTAAAAAAAGCAAAATAAATGCATGACTGTTCTCTTTTTTCTAAAACAGCTTCAAAACAATGAGTTCATTCCCTTTTATCCCTCAATAGTGACCAGTCAACTGAGTTTCTTTAGAATCATTAGGAATTTACAGATATAATCATATTTGATGTGTTTGAAATAACTGCAATTATTATGAATTTTGAGTGCTCAAAATGACCCATCCTTGCCTAGTGGGAACCTATTTTAATTGATTCTTTGGTTCTTTTGACACAACCCTGGTAGTGGTTGATAGCTTCCTTGCTTTCTGTAAATATTTACAGATAAAATATCTGGGATTTGCTTTAAAATGATGACACAGGAAAAGAGATATAGATGAAAGAGGATTGGCCATGGGATGATAATTGCCCCCTGGAGTTTCCTTACACTATTCTCTTACATTTGTATATGTCTGAAATTTCCAAAATAAAAAGTAAAGATTAAAAAAGTTCAGCCTGTGACTTCCAAAATAGAACCTTGAAATCCTTAGTAAGACAGTAGTCTTAAATGCCTGGTTTTGATGGGAGGAAAGGGGATTTGTCATTTTCCAAGGCTTCTCTTGACTTATCAAGAAAAAGTATAGAAATCCGAGTATAGAGTTTTCCTCAAAATCAGAGGTAGTGAGTGTTCCCTCAGCCCCAGGAAGGCATGAAACCCTCTCTAAGACAGAAAACAGGAGGAGGAGGGAGGGTGAATAGAGTGGAGAACGGTGAGCTGAAAGCTCCAAAGGTTTTTCCTGGTGGGTACCTCCTGAGGGTTTTGGTCTTGGTCACAGGGCTGGCTAAAAACGGCTTCTGAGGGTAATCTGTCTCATCTTCTTCCACTCTTTGGCCCAGATTCTTGTCTCTAATCCCCAAAAAGACCGACTCGGTTTTTTGTGGTCCGGGAAATCTTGCTTTCCAAACAGTGCAGAAGAGAGCACTGGGCTGGGAGTCCAGAAGCCAGCATTTGAGCCTGTGACTCAAAGCCTGTGACTTGGGTCTCAATTTCATCACCCATTACATGAAAGGTCAGCCTGCAAGACTCAAGATCCTTCCATGTCCCAACCTTCCAAACCGGAGATTTCAAGACCCCTGGGCTGAATACAGCCCTGCAGGCCTTTATGACTTTTCACTGAATGTCTTTTCCACCATTACACATTACACAGCCTCCTAAGGAAATATATGACTGCTGTCACTTTTTGCAGATAATTGGGAGAAGGGAGGCCCAGCACAGATAAACCTCAAAGTTGCCAGCACTTTCAGGCTTCGGAAATCAGGCCCGTCAGCGACCTGTACGATTTCTCCTTTCTGTCCTTGCTCGCCTGCAAATCCTGACCTGGTCCCCACTGCGGAGAAATCTCCTAAGAGACGGCTGCCGGCGTAGCCTCTGCGCCCAGGAGGCGTGGAGCAGAGGGCGCGGGAGCTGAGCGCGCTGCGGCCACGCTCCCCGCGCGGAGACGAGAGGGAGGGGCCGGCGGGGGCCGGGCAGCACCAGAGGCGGCGCGCGGGGCTCACGGCGGCTCAGTCTCCTCCGGAGCCCAGCCCCGGCCGGCGGGAGCCGCGGCGAGTGTGAGCCGGAGCGGGAGACCGGGCCTCGGAGCACCGAGGGCCAGAGGAAGCGGCGGACCCGAGTGGAGGGCCGCGCTTGGGCCCCCGCCGCGTGCGCGTCCTCCTGACGGATCCCGGTAAGTGCGGGCGGCCGAGTCCCCGCCAGCCTCCAGGCTTGGTGGCCGCAGTGGTCGTTGTCCCCCCGATCCGGTGGCGCGCATCCCGCCGCTGCACCACAGCCTCACAGGTGGCGCCGCGGCGGGCCTGGGTGCCCCAGGCCCCTCAAGGAGTTAGCTAACTCTCTCCGCTGAGGGGCGCGGTTTCCGAGCCCCCGGCTTCTTCCACCGCAGCCGCCCCGGCTTCCGGCTCCGAGGTGGGGGGCGCGGCGGGGCAGGGCCTGCCGTCGGGGTAGAACAGCCAGAGGAAAGCTCCCCTTCCCCAAACCAGCCTTAAACGATTCGGGGAGATGCGGGCCACGCGCCTTTCCAAGCTGCGTCTCCGCTTGCTAGTGGGGCGTCTGTCCTTTAGTTTTATTTTCCTATTAACCCACCAGGGAAAGTTTGGGACCACACAAAGCAAAGTTGGGGCGCGGCTGGGGGTGCACTTCTCCAGCAGAGGCAGTTCCCGTGGAGCGAAGCGGCGGGATTTCAGGTGGAGCCGGCTCGCTGGAGCTGATCCGGCGCCCTGGGAGTTGAGTCTGTCCCTGCCGGTAGCCCTGGCCAGGCATTGTGACAATCCCCAGAGCGCTGTGAGTCGCTTAATCTTTGGTGCTAAGCGTCGACATCTGCAGCCAGCCGAGAATCTCTGTGATGGGTAGCCCTGTCTGACTTGTGTTCTTGCTCTGCCCTGCAAACCAGAGCTCCAGCTAATCTGTGTTTAACCGGCGTGTGTTTAATTAGCTTATTTTACATCTGAGATGATCTCAGGGAACCTCTAAAATGAAATCGCTGATATAAAAAGCAACAGCAACAGTGTTTTTAAAGAAAAATTTAATAGGAGCCTTCAGAATATCCGCTGTCGTGTCTAGATATCTAGTTTTACCCATGTCTGTGGGATAGAGAATGAGAACTGCTTGAATATCAAACCTACTAGAAGAGTCAGTGTCGGGGCTCTCTTTGTCGGATTTTGTGGATGTAGGTATTGCTGCAGCTTGCATATTGTTTACGAAATACACGTTGAGTCTCTAGAAATAGCCTACTTGTTAGGAATTGTTTGATTTACTGTACTATTGTACATATGACTAAAGGTTGTTTTTAAAAATAAGCGTTAGCTGAAAACAATATCTAGATGTTTAGAGAAGATGGTCCATGTCACCAGAACATTCTTTTGTAAACTTCAATTTTTAAAGGGCTATTTTCTGCATCAGACATAGGAGGAGTTTTTCATGAAAAATAAAATACTGAGATCTTCATGTTTGAGAGTGCTATCTTCTCTGACATTCAGTACTTTCAAATGATAGATTAAATCAGAAGATTGTGCCTTTAACTAGAATTATATAATTGGGTTGAGAGAAAACGCTGTGAGTAATTATTGGTTGTCAGGTACTTAGATAGTTCTAAGAGAAGTATCATTTATTACTGGGTGGTTATTTGTTACATGATTAAAGGTGGGATAAACTGATAGATTTTCATCTACAAATTTTTTTATATTTAACACATACCACTACATAGTCTAACAAACATGGGGTTTAGCAAAATGTTTATAAATACATGATTGTTATAAGTGCTTACCAGATGCCACATTTCATTCTAAATGTCTCCCCCTCAAAGCAGTCCTGGGTGGCAGGCACTCTATTTGTTCTTATTTCTGAGATGGGGAAACGGAGGCACAGAGACGTGAGCTAACTTAACCAAGGTCAAACCCAGGATGGGACTTTATCAAACCTGCAAAGTTCTTTTTGTAGGAAAGACATAGGATTTTGTCATTTCCTTATCTTTGTTTTAATTTTTCTTTAAGCATAAATGTCGAAAATATTTCCTGTGAAGCATAAGAACCCTTGATTGTAGAAGGGCCCCACAAGAACCACGGACTGCAAAGCGAAGAAAAGTATGAGAGAAACATCTGGTTGAGTCTACCCTCGGAAGACCACCACACCCACCAGAACCCCCAGGATGGATCTGCACCAACGCACTGCCATCCCTTTCCTTGACAAATGGTGTTTGGAGACGTCACTGTCTGGCTACAGGAGACATTATAATGTCAGGAAAAAACTGAAGTTAATTCGAATTGCGGGCCTTCTCATGGGCCTAGTCGCCATTAGCACCGTCTCATTTTCAATCAGTGCCTTTTCTGAGACAGAGATCCAGAGCACAGAAGAGGCCATTGGTGCAAGTGGCTTTAGTGCCATGCACGGTCACCGTCAGAGAACTCTCTTAGATTTAAATGACAAGATTCTGGATTATACCCCACAGCCACCTCTTTCTCAGGAAGGCCCATCTGAGAACGCCACAGATCATGCCCAAGGAGACTACCCAAGAGACATCTTTTCCCTCGAGGAGCGAAGAAGAGGTGCCATCATTCTGCACGTCATTGGAATGATCTACATGTTCATAGCCTTAGCCATTGTCTGTGATGAGTTCTTTGTTCCCTCTTTGACTGTCATCACTGAGAAACTGGGCATCTCTGATGATGTGGCCGGAGCCACCTTCATGGCCGCTGGGGGCTCAGCCCCAGAACTCTTCACATCTCTCATAGGCGTATTTATTGCTCACAGCAATGTTGGCATAGGCACAATCGTGGGCTCGGCGGTGTTCAATATCCTCTTTGTTATTGGCATGTGTGCTCTGTTTTCTAGAGAAATCTTAAACCTGACATGGTGGCCGCTCTTTCGGGATGTGTCCTTCTACATCGTTGACTTGATCATGCTGATCACATTTTTCCTGGATAATGTTATCATGTGGTGGGAAAGCTTGCTTCTCTTAACAGCTTACTTTGGCTATGTGGTTTTCATGAAATTCAACGTCCAAGTAGAAAGATGGGTGAAGCAAATGATAAATCGCAATAAAGTCGTCAAGGTGACAGCACCAGAGGCCCAAGCAAAGGTTGGTGGTGGTGGTTGTTTATTTAATGTTCTGAATAATTACGTTTTTGAGATCTACCACTTTTTTAATGGGATGGTGTTTGAGGTTAGCGTGGGTGGCAGATTGCTTTCTGTAGTTCTGTGATAGCCAGACAGACAGGGACAGTGGGAAAACACAATTTGGGGATATTGTGGTGGATGTCTCTAAAATTCCCAAGCTCCTGGCTTCCGAGTAAAACATTGATAAATATAGGTTACGTAAGTATCCCAGAGTGGACTCAACAGTTATTTACATCTGGAAGTAGACAATGATTTTGTGAGCAATTTAATTTTCACAGGAGAGTGTGTGTGTAGCTTAGCAAATTGCAGGTTTGTTTTTTTTTTAAGTAGACACATGACAATGATCAAGAACCATCTCTTTAAAGACGTTTAATAAAGAAAGTTTGCTTGTGTCACCAGAATTGTACCTTTAAGGCAGGAGCAGGACCCAAAAGGACTGGTGATTGGAATGGTCACAGCCATTTTTCTTAATCTACACAATGATTTTCAGACCGCTTGACCAGGAGCTGATGGAGATCCATGACAGGGAGCCATTGCCAAGCCCCGCTGTCTGCCTCCATGGCTTGATGTCCCACTCTGCATGCCATCATTAACATGACCCAAAATAATTTTACAGTAGATTTTGAAGGAGTTTTCATGGTATGTTAAGTATAGTAATGAAGTCCTGATTTATATCCTAACATTGCAGTGTTGTCTCTGAATGTGATTTTAAACAGAAAACCAAAATACATATGCAGATTTTTCATACTAGCATCTGGGAAAAAAATCTCATGCATGCAAAAAACAGATGTTGAGAGGAGGGTGAGATATTTTATCTTAAAGAAGATATTAACTTAGCATAAGTCCTTTATGTTCAGGTTGTATGACCACCCATCATTTTTGTAGCAACCATGACATGGAAGAAAAAAAAAACCAATACACCAGTAATATTGCCATTTATTACATGTAAACGAAGAATGTTTTATACTCTATTTTTTTTCTGACATTTCACTCAGTGTATGGTTGTTTGTTAGAAACTGTAGGGAAAAAAAAAAGAAGCCATTTAGCAGTAGACATGGCAAGTAAGCATTTAGATGTTAGAACTGAATATATATCCTCGAGGGCATCACTGGACCCCTCTTCCTGCTCTAATTTTGTAGCCAAAAGGATGATCCCTCAAGCCTGATTGCTAGTTTGCGCAGTTTGCATTAATAATCTATATGTTTATCTCAATTAGAGTACTTAATAATTGCCAAGGGAAAGGCATATTTTTTTAGTGTCAAGGAAACAATTTGTTGTCTTATAAATGTCCTGGGCACATCAAGGGTAAAAAGTCTTTTCGAGGACTCAGTATCTTTTTGTTTTGTTTCACAACAGTGGGACTTCACTAACTTAATCACAGATTCTGCTGAAGGTTGTACTGATAACATTTGTGATACAAGAATTTGCAGAGCAATCCAATGGTGTATTTAGATTGCAGGGAATTTTATATTCTGATTTGAGGAGGAGCTGGTTTTGTGCATTTGGGAATAACTTTTAAAATACAGTTTACAGGCAATATTTAATCAATTGTAAACCGTTCATTAAAGTAGCTCGGGCAGGATCTTTACCTACTATAGTAGGTGACTCTCATGTCAGTTTTACGATATTTAAAAGTCAGCAGCTTAGGCTGACAATCCTTAGCAAGTGTTATTCAAATCAGTAATTCCGTGCTATGCTTAATATGACACAGTTTTTAAATTTGGAAATTCTGGATTTGCCTAATTAAAAAAGGAGGTAGATTAGATTCATGTCTATTTCTCCTGTTTCTTATTTCCCCCCTAAACTATGTTCACTGTATTATTTCCCTTATCAGCACTAAATAGCTTTAATTTATTCCTCTTAATCATTATTATTTCTTTTGGCATTCAATAAATACATTGAACTATAAATTATCATGGGAATAGAATTTTTTTAACATTATTTTGGTGTTCCTCAGTAACGCTAGAACACATTTTTTAGGTGGAACAGTGCATAGTGATAGGTGATTTCCTTCAGGAAATTGCCAGTTTCATTTTGAAGCATTGTTGGGGGGGGGTGTTTCAGCAGTTAGTCTTTATCATATGCTTGATTTCAGAATCTTATGGAGGTTTTGCTTACCAAACACTGAACATAAAGTGTCCCAAAGAGGGATGAGTCTGGCCATCTAGTGTGGCCATCTAGTGTGGCCATCTAGTTTTCTAACCTGTAGAGTTTATTTCTGACAACATACTCCACCATCCTACACAAGCTGGTGCTTCTGATACTATCAAACCCTGCAGGAGAGAGACCCTAACCCACATCCTGTAGGAATGAGACCCTAACCCAAATGCAGCCCTCAGTGAATTCTTCATGGAGAGGAATGTGCTGTAGAAAAACTTAGGAAGAAAAATGGCATGTTTTTTTTGGTCTTCTTTGTTCAACTGTGGAGCAGGGGAGTTTGGGAAACTAGAAGAAACATATTTTAAATGTTCTTGTATAAATCATCAGTGGTTCTTGCTAAAAAATCATCAGCTCTGCTGGGTTCTGGGTAATGGACTGTCCTGGAAACTATTTGCTTCACAGACAAGTTGAAAATTCTGATTCGTTCCATTATTGAGAATATATGTCATGGGGCAACTGGGAAACATGGAAAAATGTGAGCTGGCCTATTTTTTCATAGTTATAGTAATAGTTTCTCATCTCATTTAATTTTTATACCCTATGTGTGATTTTTATTTGTTATTATTTCTTTCAGTTATAATAATAACCTTTTTAAAAAGTTTCATGGTGTCATGACAGGGTAAATAGATTTGGGACACTGACTCAGGGTAAAAGAAGGTTTTGACCCCAGTGTATAATCAGCCCAGTGATCTCAGAAGTTATATAAACTCTTTGAGCCTCCGTTTTGTAATTTAAACATGAACATAATAGTGCCTACTTCATGGAGCAAGGAAAATTATTAAATGAAGAAATGAATGCTAAGCACCTAACATAGTCCTTGGCAAATGTGGGTTGTTCAATAAGTGTTAGTTCTTTTCCTTTTATCCTCTGTTCTTAAATGAAAAGTGAGTCAAAATAAATTATTTTTTTTAAGATTTATTTATTTAGTTGAGAGAAAGAGCATGAATGTGAGTGGGGGGAAGGGCAGAGGGCAAGGAAAAGAGAGACTCTCAAGCAAACTCCCCACTGAGCACAAAGCATGATATGAGGCTCCATCCCACGAACCTGAGACCACGACCTAAGCTGAAATCAAGAGTCCGATGCTCAACTGACTGAGCCATCCTGGCACCCCTAAAATAAATTATTTTAAATTCAAGAATTTCACATTTTTTAAAAAAAACTGGAATTCATGCCAGGGAATCATTGAGTTAAGCAGGTCATTGTCTCCCTTAGGGGAAGAGACTGTTTGTCATGGTATGATATTTATAAGCCCTCGTTCATTTGCAGTGATATCTGCAGGCCAGGTATTATCATAAACTCTTAAGGAAACATCCAAATGCATTTATTTTCCTGAAATTTTATTATGTAGAATTTTGCTTGAAATAGGTAGGCCATTAACTGGGGTTAAGAATAAATACTGATGGTGAGCAGAGATTTTTGTTTTAAGGGTATTCTTATTTATAAATGATTGGGGCTCTCTTCCAAAAACCTTTCCACAGCTGGTCAGGAATAACTGAATGCTGCAGGATGCGAGGCCACAGAGTCCCAGGGCATCCGGAGCATTTTAACGTGCTTCAGGTGGGTCTGCTGAGGTCCTTTGATCTGTTAGGATGCTAGGCCTTCATTGGCCTAGAAAGCAGCTGTCCATGGTATTTAACTTCTTCTTAGATTTGGCATTATAATCTGACAGCAAGTCAGCCCAGTTCTAATGAAGGGAATGGTCTAAATAAAGATGCTTAAAGCTGGCTTGTGGAAGGGTAGGCTAGTTAGTAATTTAGGTGTACTTTGCTTTATTCAGTTTGCACGTTCCTGAAAAGTTTTTGTAAATAGGGTTTTTGTGGTTCAAATTGTTATTAATGTTCATGAGAAAAACAAAATTGAAGCAATACTATAAATATGCCTCACAAGGTGAAGTCGTTCTTAGAAGGTGCTATACCATAAATAATCTTATCAATACAAATGTGTAGGTCCAAGCCTGCTTATGGCACAGAAGATGCTATATATTCAACCTTCGTTTCTCCTTCTAGAAAATAAATTGGTAAAATTAATGCACACACTTCAAGAAAGACAAAGGAAGATCATCCTTATAAAAAATAAAAGGGTAGTATTACTTAGTAGACTTGTAAACTCTCTGTCCTTCTCACAAGAAAGAAAATTTAGGCATTAAAATTCTTAACTGACTAGATGTCTGTGAATGTAGTGTGTTTAGCTAGGGATGCAGCATGGCACTCTTTTCCTTGCTTTCTTTCCTTCTACTTATATTAAAAAGCAAACCCTTTGGTTACTGCATGTGATTTACGGAGTGAACAGACATTTCAACAGACCCAGAAAGCCCCGCAGATTTTAATACACAGAAGTCAGATTACATTTGGCTTTGCATCCTTGCTTCTTTGATCACTCCAGCAGGAGAAGACCCAAATGTTGTGAATCCTGGAAATCTTGAGAGCAAGGATTTACTACCATTCCCCTTCTTTCCATCCTTCCCACTTTGTCCATCCCTCACCACCACCACCCAATTACTCTCTTCCCTTTTCTTTCCTTTTCTCTCTGTCTGTCTGTCTGTCTGTCTGGCAAAACCAGATCATTTGTATTTTAACTTTAACAAGGAATGGGATTACTCTTCTTTGGCTGTTGGGGAGGCAAGTACGTCTTCAGTGTGGATAGTTTCATTTTCTCATTCTTTTATTTTCAAACTTCTTTTGTTTTAAATAAGTCCCTAGTAAGCAGAATATAGCTACATTTTGCTTTATTCAATTTGACAATCATTATCTTTTAGCTGGAAAGTTTAGTTTATTTACATTGAATTGTCATTACTGTTACATTTGGATTCTTTCTATTATGCTATTTTATACTTCTCTTCATTCTGATCTGTTTCTAATTTTTTCTTCTTTTTTTTTTTTTGTTTTGGAGAAAGAGGGGCATTGAATTTTTTTCCTTAAATTTCTTTTTCCCTTTAATAGTGTGGTATTTATACACTCTATTTCTGTTCTTTCAGTGTTGGCCTATAAACTCTGTGTGTATGATTAACATAGTATAGGTTAATTACACTCCTGCCAAATAACCTCAGAACCTTAGAACATTTTAACCCTACCACCTCTCCCCAGTTATATATGATTTGAAGTCCGTGACGTAAGTTCTACCTTCATGTTTTATAACAGCTTTATTGAGGTATTACTTCACTTTTTTTAAACCTACAAATTAGGCATTGTCATCATGCCATCAGTGATTTTAGATTTAACTGTTTTTTTTACCAGCTTCTCCCCTTTTTATTCTTTTCTCCATTTCAGACATTTTTTCTATGAGTTTTTTTCCTCTACTGACTTATATTTTTTATAAATTTCTTTAGCAAGACTCTGTTAATAGTAAATGTTCCTGTTGGTATTTGCTTAGAGATCTATTTCACTTTTACTCCTGAAAGACAGTGTGGGTAGAAAATTATTTTCTCATTTGACTTTGAAAATTATATTCCAGTGTCTCTGACTTCCATTTTTGAAGTTGAAAACACCTCTGTCATTGTAAATTTTGGTCCTTAATAAGAAATCTATCTTTCTTTTTCACTACATTTAAGGTTTTCTCTTTGTTTCTGGTGGTTAGCATTTTCTTTATGCCGTGTCAGGTATTGTTTTCTCACTTACTTATCCCCTACTTGTGACTCACTAGACTTCCTGAATTTGGAGATTAGTGTATTCCACCAATTTCAGCTCTACCTCATTCTTCCTATAGTCTTCTAGAATTCTAATTAAACAGATGTCTCATCTCAACCCATCTGCCACATCTTGTAAACTGCTCTTCTTTTTCTGTCTTCTGTCCCTCATTGTGCTCGTTTCTTTATGTTGACCACCTCGTTTCCGATTTTATCTTCAGTTTTGTCTAATCTGCCCTAAAGCTCATCTACCGAGTTTCTAATCTTACTATATTTTTCATTTCTAGAAGTTTTTTGTGGCTCTTTCATATCTGTCAGGCTGACTTTCATTGTTTCTTATTCCTTAATCATTATTGACTTATTTCTTTAGAAATATTAAGTCCATTTATATTTCATAATCAGTATTCCTACTGACAATATCCTTGCAAGTCTCGTGTTGCTGTTTACTGATTCCCGATCATGTAGTGTTGCTTTCTTACATATTTAGTCATTAAAACAACAACAACAACAACAACAGCAACAACTTTGAATTCCCATTCCTTGAAACTTTACCCGTGGGAAGTCACTGAGGCCCAGGTTTAAGTGTGTTCCTCTGAATAGGACTGTGTTTGTTCTTCGACAAGTGTCTGATAGCACAACCAGCCTGTCATCATTCTAACCCAAATGTTTGACTTTTTGCTACCCAAGTAGTGTGAATTCAGACTCCAAACCCATGTGAGGGAGCCAGTGATGGAAATTTTTAAAGGATCTGTGCTTACTTGCTGTTGTTGATTCTAAGAAACCCCTGACTCCTCACTAACATAGTTAGATAATTTAAAAAACATAGTATCGAACATTTTGGGGTCTGATACACCGAGAGTGGTTTCTCTGAATATTTGGTCCATTATATTGCCAGAAATATATGTTCAGACTTTGGGTTTGTCAAAAGATAATGTATATAACAAGAGATGCTCATATGGAATTTTAATTGAGTGTTTCATAGAGCCTAACCATGGAAGTAAAGCTTCTCAGCAACAGAAATCCTACCAATGGCAAATTTTGAGTCAAATCTAAGAGGCAATTCTAACAAAGTTATTTGGGGCCACTTTAAATTTGCATTTTAAATAATATTTTTACCAGATACTTAATGTATTCATTGTGCAGGATTATAAAAACACATCAAAATATAAAAAAAGAGATTTAAAATAGCCCATAATCTCTCCATTGCACCATCCAAAAATAATTCTGCACGTTTGCATGTATTCCTCCAGACTTTTCTCACATGCACATTTACACACATGTATATTCACTTATATATCTAAGTAGTTAGATAAACTGGAATCATATTGAACATGCATAACTTTAAACTCGAGTGTATAATATTTCAGTTTTTTAAGATTTTATTTATTTGAGAGAGCATATGCATAAGCAGTGGGAAGGGCAAAGGGAGAAGCAGACTGCACTGACTGGGGAGCACAAGTCGGGTCTCGCTCCCAGGACCCTGGAATCATGAACTGAGCTGAAGGCAGATGCTTGAATTTGAACCATCCAATTTCCCCCCATTCTAGTTTTTTTTTTAACTTGACTGTTTATGGCCGTTTCCTCATATCATTAAAGATAATGTTGGAAATATATCACTACTATAAAAAATGCTACAACAAATAGGCTTACATACACACACATTTTTGATTACAGAAAAAAGAAATTTTAGATCAAAGTTTATGAGCTTTTTAAAGGTTCTGCTACCCTGCAACATACTTGGTAGTGTTAACTGTTACAATTTTTAATGTTTTTATGTTTTCACAGTGAAACATAGCATTCCATTGTTTTAATTTGCATTTCTTTGTTTAATTGGGAGGTTGAGCGTGGAAAAATATGTTTATTGGGAATTAATGTTTTAATAGGTTGCCAGTTTGCCGCATATCCTGTGCCATTTTTAACATTTTCTGTGATGACTCAAAGATCTTGTACAAGTATATGTTGAGAATCACAAACACTAGCTTTCATCTCTCCCCATGATTTCCACACCCAAATAAAGCCAGGAGGTTTTTGCATTTTTTGTTTTAAAGGATGAATTTTTTGAAAGAGGCCTGATGACTCAGGAGTTGGGAGATGAAGTTCCCAGGGACTGGCCATATGACCTTGGGGGGAGCCTGTACCACCTAAAACCCTGTTTTCTCATCTGGAAAATGGGACACTTGATCTGGATGACCTAAAACATCGCTTCCAGCTTGTCATTTCTGTCGTTGGAAGCTCTAGTGTATACTATGTGGAAGATTCTATGTCAAAGTAATAACCTAATACATTTACCTAAAACAGAAGAGCAGACTCCAACCATACCCATACCACCAAACTCTGTTTCTAAATTGGCTTACCTGCACTATCTTCACACAAATGACTTCCTAGCTTTGCCAGCAATAATCCTGGCTTGGGCATGTGGTGGGAAATAGGGGTTCCAGACAGGAGAATGACTTGCATGGGAGAATGTCATTTTAAGTTTATGGTGGAGTTCTAGACCTGCTCAGCATTTGTGGTTTTAGCTGGGAAAACTCACCTTGGCAGCTCCATGTGCATCCCTGGAATGCTTGTCTTTCCACAGTCAAGAGAAAAGAGGGGTCTCAAAACTGGTCATGTGCTTCTCACCAGGTCCTTACTCCACCAGCACCTGAAATAGAGATCATCTCCACCTGCACATCAGGAACCTAAGAGCCAGAAAACATAAGAGAGTGCCTGAGGTCCCAATTGAGTGGTATTAACCTGCATTTGAACTTGGTTCTCTCTTCTAAACGCCTGCTCCTTCTCCTGGTGCTTCTCACTGGACAGCTGGGGATAAAGACAAGAGCAGACCTCCAAATTCACACATTTCGTATTAGGCTCTGTTCAGTTAGTGACTTTCAAATATTTTTTACCATGACTTCCGCTAAGAAATCCATTTTCCATACTAACGCATCGAGTCACACAGCGCATTCATGCACACACACATAGGGGCATGCTTACATACACATATAAAAATAAAAAGTGTGATGCACTTTTTATTGCTTAAATATTCCATGTTATCAACAATACCAGTTTCAATCCTCTAATTTCATGACCCACCAATGAGTTACCAACTGAGTTTTAAAAACTAGTGTCATGTTAAATTCTTTTTTCTCTTCTTCCTCTTTGCAGGGCTGCCCTGCAATGCTATGCTAGTTGACTGCACAAGGGTATCTTTCTGATCAAGGGGATGAATAAGGACAGAAAGTCAGACATCACTCTGCTGGATAAGCTGTGTACTTTGGTCTGGAACCGTGATTGCCCAGAGGAAGGAGTGCCTTTTCTTTATTCAACCAAAGTGCCCTTTGGGCTGGTGGTGGCTTTGCCTCATACCCTCAACTTCTCCTTTTTATAACTGGCTGTTTAGAGTTTCAGACCAGGGATCCATGGGGATACTCATGTGCACACAAATGCATGCTGGTTTTCATGATTGGGACTGTTTCAGGCATTTAGACTTATCCACATGTTATCTCGGCTTCCTCCCCAGGCACACATACTGTCTGTGTTCAGTTGGGTCATTTCAACCTACAAATTTCTGCAGAGTCTTAAAATGCCAGCATCTACCAAGCTATGCCTTGCTCTCTGGCTCTGACATAGACTGATTGCAGGTGAAGGAAGGGGCAGATCAAAGCACGATATGCTCCCTGAGCCTCGACTCATCCTTGTTTCCCAGTGAGCTTGTCATCGGGTGGAAAATAAATGTGGATGAAATAGGGAGATGAAATCAGAGGAAAGCAGAACGTTGGCGAGAAGACCAAAGCTGCATTTCAATTAGGTTGGTTTCCTTTTTTTTTTTTTTTTTTCCTTCAAAGGCTGGATTTGTAAGCCAAATGATACAGATGTGGTTCTCATGCTGGTGAAAACTGGTGGGTTTGGAAAGGGTCCGGGCACGAGGCCATAGTAAATCCATGCTTGGAGTTTTGGAGGATACACTGAGCATCTGCATTGGCAGGAACCAAGCCTGGGGAGCAATGCCCTTCTCATCCCACACAGTGGTGGTCTCACTCTGGTCCAGGCCCCAGACTTCTCCTCTTTGACAATGAAGAGGCCAATTTATCTCCCAAATCCCCACCAGCTCTGATAACTCTGTGCTTCTCTATTTTTTTTTAAGATTGTATTTATTCATTTGAGAGAGAGAGAGCAAATGACTCAGTGTGGGGGTGGGCAGAGGGAAAGGGAGAAGCAGGCTCCCCACTGAGCAGGGAGCCTAACAGGGGGGCAGATACTTAACTGACTGAGCCACCCAGGCATGCCTGTGTTTCTTGATTAATGGGAAAGAAACAAGGATATGCCTATAATTATGGACTGGCCAATAGAAGAGGTGATCAGGTAATGAAGCCCTGAACTCGCCTCCTTCCAAGGGCTTTTCCAATTAAGGAACCCAATTGGAGCAGATTAGTTCCTTTGGAGGGGTAATGAGGGCTGCTTTACCCATCCGTAGGACCTTCCTGGAAAGGGCCGAGTTTCCGGCGCACGGTAAGTCCCTTTCTCTCTTACTGTTTGGTGGGTGTTGAGCTGAGCAAGCAGCCTGCTGGTAGAAACACTGGTTTCACCTTTAGCAGCCCTCTTCCTCTCACTTAAATTCTGCTCATCTGTTGCTCTAACCTCTCAAGTCGGCTGGCTTGGTTTCATTTTTCCATACCACCTGATAGCAATTAAATACATGTCGAACCACTTCTATTATTTTAGGCCTGAGTATTGGTGTGTTCCAGAAACTTGGGATTTTGTTTTCTGAGACAAAGTATGACAGTGAAGGTTTAACATGACGGAATTATTATTTAAGCCTGGGATAGAGTATAACCATCCCAGCTATACACTCTTGGGCAAGTTACTCAACCTCTCTGGATTTACCTTGGCTTATCTATGAATTCAGGAAAATAGTAGAATTTTCTTCATAGAGAGGCTGTGGATTTTGATGTGACTGTGCAGGAAAAGTGCTTAGCAGAGTGTGGTCCAACCTGCATACCCCAAGATGCCCTACTTCTGGCCTCTTTTTCTCTGAGTCCCTTCCCTGCACTACTAGCCTGTCCCTAAGTCCAGCCCCAGCTCCCTAGGGTGCTTTCCTCCTGTCATTTCAGGACCTTGCCGCCATGCCTCCCATGCAGCCATATGAAGGGGCAGCTGCTCCAACTAATCCCTAACAGCTCAATCCTCAGTGTCCGGACTCGGACCTTGCTTTCCCTCTGTTCTTGCAGAGGATTAGGAGAGAAGCAGTTTCCTTATCTATGAAACTGAACCTCATTCAGCTGTGAAATTCTCCTGAGCCCTCCTTTCACTGCCCTGTAAATGCATTTACTCTTCTTATGTGCACCATCAATATTTAATCTCAGCTTGTCATGTCTCCATCCGGTCATGGCTATACCTTATGTTGGTTTGTCAGCATCTGTGTTTTCTGCCTTGGATTCAGTCACTGCCCTTGACTCAGGGACTAACCAATCCTATTTGCAGTATTTTTTCCCCAGGCTCATATGTAAAAGTGCAAAGGGCACCTAATGCCCTTCGAGATGTTGGTAATGGTGGTGATGATGAGTGTTCGTGATAAGAAGTGTGGGTCTGGAAAAAGATTATAACATGAGTGGCTTTTGTATTAAAGTCAAGCCGCAAGCAACAATTTTCCAACTTCAGAAATAGGAGTCATTAGAAATTCCCCAGTCCCCTCGGGTTGCAAGTATGGACATCAGGATGGGTAAGGGCCCCCAATTTTAAAAGTCCAATCACTCCAGCTATCGCTTTAAGAAGCTTTTTTTGGAAATATAATTTATTATAGAATATTATATTCTATATTCTATTATTATAAATAAAAATATTTATTATATAGGATTGTGATTTACTATAGGATTTACTGTAAGTGTACAATTCAGTGGTTCTTAGTATATTCACAGAATTGTCAAACCAGCACCACTATCTAATTTTAGAACATTTTCATCACCCCAAAAAGGAAATTCTGTGCCTGTTAGTAGTGATTCCTACTTGTCTCTCTCCCTGCTGTCCCTGATAGCCACCAATCTACTTTCTATTGCTATACATTTGTCTATTCTGTACATTTCATAGAAATGGAATCATGTGATATGTGGCCTTTTGTGTCTGACTTCTTTCACTTAGCATAAGGTCTTTGAGGTTAATCCATGTTGTAACCTCTTTATGGTCAAATATTTCCCTGCACATCTAGATCACATTTTGCTTATGCATTCGTCAGTTTATGAACTTTGAGATTAGTTCCAGGTGGGGGACCATCCTGAGTCATGTTGCTATGAACATTTGCGTACACGCTCTGTGTGGATATATGTTTTCAGTTCTCTTTGGTCTATACTTAGGAGTGGAATTGATGGGTTGTATGTTCACTCTATGTTTGACATTTTTAGAAACTGCCCACCTGTTTTCCCAAGTGGCCACACCATTCTACATGCCTACCAGCAATGATCGTTCCAGTCTCTCTTTTCCAGCATTTGTTATTATGTCTTTTTGATTATACTCATCCTAGTGGATGTAAAATGGTACCTTACTGTGATTTTGATGTGCATTTCCTTGAAGGATGATGGTGTGAAACATCTTTGCATGAGCTTATCGGCCATTTGTATATCTTCTCTGGAGAAATGTCTATTCAAATATTTTGCCTATTTTTAAATTGGGGTGTTTGGGGTTTTTTTTGCCTTATTATTTATTTGCCTCATTGTTGAGTTTAAGAGTTCTTTGTATATTCTGGGTACAAGTCCCTTACCGTATATGTAATCTGCACATATTTTCCCCCATTGTATGTGTTGTTAAGGAATGTGCTCCATAGAAGAGGCAGCTCCTAGACTGGGGACCCTTGGGTCTCCAAGCTGTTCTAGGCATACTTCTGTCTAGAGTGATTTGGGTTCCTTGGGTCCAACTCTAAAGCTCTCTCTTCCCTTAAGCTAGTTTTGAGAAAAGATTGATCCCCTTGAAGTTAAGGACTGGAGGAGGATTCAGGTTTGTGTGGGGTCCAGGTCTTCCTGATTATGGAGATGGTAGGCAAGTGTGAGTCTACTTGAATGTTGGTGTCTGGATGTTTGTGGCCTGCTGGCTGCATTACCCCTCCTTACCTACTCCTGACTCTTTTGTGTATTATGTAAGAGAGTTCCTTGTCCTCAAACCCCCTTCCCTACATCTTACCCGGAAGCCCTGTCAGGAAAGTCGCTGGGCCACGGGCCTTCACTTCCAGATGAAAGCTTTGCGCATTTTGCCATCTGGACCTTGGCATTAGCTTTCTGTATCTTGGTTGTGGGCCAGTCCTGTCCATTTCCCCCTCTCCCTGCAGTATAAACCTTCCTACTCTAGGCTCTAGGAACATTTGCCTTCATCTTAAAATTTTGTAAAATTTATGGAGCAGCATACAGTAAATAATAACAATATGGTAATGACCTACTCCATCATTGTCTACCATGAGCAGTAATTGGACAAACCTGATTAATGAGCACCCTCTGAGAGTAAAGAGACCTTCTCCAAGCAATCATGCCTGGTACAAAAATGCCCAACAGTTTCAAAATTCCAGCAGTTTCCAAGGGGTTTAAGAAACATCTTCTTTCTTGCTTCTGCCTTGCTTCAGCTGCGCAATGACTGGTAGCATGGTGGAGGGAATTTTGTGGCCCTGAATAAGAGGCTGATTTATTTAAATAGGTTCAGAGGCGCCAGGCTGCTCTCTCAGTGCTTATTTTGAAGGACCATTACAAATTTGCTGTTTTCGGCTGCCTTTTATTTTAAGTCCAGTTAAGTGGCTAGCTACAAATAGCTCTGACCTTGAAAGTCTAAGTGAAGGTGAGATGGAAGGACAGGCTCAGGGAGCATATGTTCTGTCATGTTAGTGCCCTGCAAGCTATATGCACTTAAGGAAAATAAGGAGAACAGGACAAGATAATGTTGTGCTTTAGGAGGAAGGATTTGAATGCCCTGGGAAGTAGTACCACATGCTTCACTGGTGGATAACCATAAACTGTGCTAAAAATGAATCCAACTCACTGGGGCTTTAGGGGACAAGCCCCAAATGTGTGGTAATGTCCGTGACCATCAGCGCATCGTTGATCTGGCTGCTCGCGCCACTCCCGAGCTGTGCTCTCAACAGCCCCGGACTCAGGATTTCCATCATTTATGTGTAGTCAAACAGTGCTTAGAGTCCCATACCACCATTTCAGTTCAGTTTCTTGCACGTGTGGATTACCGGAAGACCCTTCTGTAGTTGAATAGCTCATTTTAAGAATATTATCAGCATGGGCCCTCGTATTAAGATTCTTAAAGTCCTAGAGCTGGGTTATAGAGGTTTAAAGATCTTTTTTTTAGGCAGCCTTACAAAAATAATGTAAAATATTTTGCGATGCTGTGAGCTGCTCTTTGCACTTACTACCCTTAACCTCACAACTCCTGGGGCAAAAAAGCTTGGTCAGGAATTTCACTGGCTCACTGGATGGCTGTTCTTTTTTTAATTTTTTTATTCTATTATGTTGGTCATCATACAGTACATCATTAGTTTTTGTTGTAGTGTTCCATGATTCATCGTTTGCTTATAACACCCAGTGCTCCATGTGATCTGTGCCCTCCTTCATACCCATCACCAGGCTCACTCATCTGTCCCCCCCGCAAAACCCTCAGTTAGATTCCCAGAGTCCATGAAGAAACAGTTTTGGTTTCTGTGCACCTATTTTAAAATATTTTTGTGTTCTTACTACCCCATTAAATGCTCCAACATTTTGTGAGTTACATATGTTTCTATCTGTCCCCGGTTCTCCTAAGAAATGGGGTCAGACGGCTTTCCCCTTGTCTCATGGGATAGAGCAATAATTAACGAGGTGATGGGACCAGATCACTGTCTGAGCCCACAGGCGAGTGGGACTGCAGACACAAAGAGACAGTGGCAGGCACTGAATGAGAATACTAGGACATAGGACTAGAGGATGTCAAGCACATTTTCGTGTAAGGTTCACACACATTGTCTTTATGGAAAGGACTCTACGGTGAATATCCTGAAAAAATGTTCACATAGTCATCTTAGGAGAATCATAAACCACTCTCTGGCAGTCTATACTTGTGTATGATTGTAGTCTCCTAAGCTTCCATTTTTCTGGAAGTCCTGTGTCCAGATGGTCAGAACACGGCCAAGATCAAAGGCCAAGAGGACTTTCGAGAGCCAAGCAGATGCCTAAAGAAGAAAGTTCTAAATTTCAGGCTCTTAATCATGCAACAGCCCCGTAAGACTCTATAATATTCTGTTCATATGTTTTCCCATAGATAAAATTCAAATAATTTAGGTTGCCTGACTTCCCAGCCCAGAAAGAAATTAGAAGCAACCAACGTAGTAGGAGACAGGTAGAGCTTGGTTCCATGCACACAGCCAGGCTGGCCACTGGCCTATTCACCGTTTTTAAGCAGATTTTAAAAGGATCCCTGCTCCGATCAGACCAATTAGAAAAGGCACAACCCCACTACCCCCCTAGCTACAGACAGTTCTAGAAGTACCGGATGTGATGAGCAGAAGGCATCTTTGCGCAGAGAGAAAGGTGCCATCTCCTGGAGGTGGGTGAATTGAGCGCCCACCAGGACTCATCTTGGTGTGGAACACAGGCTCTGCTCACCCCTCAGCTGCACATCTCAGGGAAACGCACACCTACAAAGACATACAGATCTGTAGATACTCTTCATGTCGGTAAGACAGCCAGTGGCAACAATCAAGAATTCTAAGGCCGAACAAAAATCTGTCTGGGTAAATGTAGGTTCAGAACAGAGTATTGCACCTTTTTACGGTACTGGCCGGCATGAAAGTCATATGATAATTAATGCTGATAGTAGCCACAGAAACATTGAGCCTGAATTCTGTCTTGTGCTCATGGTGGTGGAACTATAGATTGGGAGCTCAGTGACGTACCTCTTTGTGTAAATGGTGCCGTAGTGGGGACGATGATGGCCTGGCCAGGCTGGTAACAACAGAGGCAGTGAGAAGAGGCCAAATTCTGGGCATATCTTGAAGTCAGAGCCAATAGCATTTGCTCATGGGTCTGGTACAGGGTGTGACAGAAAGTAAGCCAGTGTGATGCCAAGGTTTGGAACCCAAGTAACGGTAAGAATGGAATTGCCATTAACTGAGATGGGAAGACTTCACAGGGAACAGGTTTCAGGTTTCAGGGCCATTTTCAGTTTTGAGACCTAAATGGTTAAGCTTAACATCAGAATGGGGATGTCCAGGAGACACTTAGAGGCACGTCTGGAATTCAGATTAGCAATACAAGTTCAGAAATCCATAAACCCAGGGGACTGAATAAAATCCCCAGAGGGTGAGCGTAGATGAAGAAGTAAAGAGGCCAAAGGCCTGAGTCCTGAGGTTTCCAGCATGGGGATGGGAGGGAAAGGAGGAGGAGGGAGCAGAGGACTCAGAGCAGAGGCAGCTATGGAGGAAGGAAGAACACCTGCAGAATGAGGAAGTCAGGGGCAGAAAGTATCTCGAGACGAGAGTGATTATGGCAGGTGGTCACCAGGTAGGACAAGGACAGAGAATGAGAGCTACTTAGCAGTGAGGATGTCCTCAGTGACTTGGCGAGACCAGTTTTGGTGGAGTGGGTCTGGGAAATGGGAGCATGGGGGTAGGGATAGGTGCACAGGTGAACAGATGGCCAGGGGACAAGCTGGGAGAAGATGTAGGGCCAGGAGATGTTTTTCAAGTGGGAAGAATCCTAGCACATGGGTGCAGTCATGGGCATGACATAGGCAAATAGGAAGATTCGGTGAAATGAACAGGGGGAGTTGCAGGAGCAGCACCTCCTTGAGTAAGCAGGGAAGGCAACAGATTTCCATCTGATACTTTGATGAGTAATAAAATCTGTCGATCATAGCAACATTCAATAAAATCAAGTTGTGCGGCTCAGACTGAGTTATAGAAATCTGTACTCCTGGGGAAGCCAAGATGCAGGATGACAAACATTAATCTGTCTTCTTTCAAAAGACTGCATTATTATTATTATTATTATTATTATTATTATTATTATTTGGACAACAGGATAGAGCAGGTAGCTTCCAAGGAGTTCAGTGGGCCTACTGCGTGGTTTTCTGACTCCCTTGGGAGCCCAAGGTAGGTCAGGACATGGTTTACAGTAGAAACAGAAGTTGGTGAAATACAAGCTCCATTAGGGGCAATTTATTTTGTTCACATGTGAGTCCTTAGAAGAGTGCCTGGCAATTAACAAATGGTCGGTAAACAATTATTTTTTTATAAAGATTTTACTTATTTGTTTGACAGAGAGAAACACAGCTAGAGAGGGAACACAAGCAGCGGGAGTGAGAGAGGGAGAAGCAGGCTTCCCGCTGATGAGGGAGTCGGATACGGGGCTCAATCCCAGGACTCTGGGATCATAACCAACTGAGCCTCCAGGCGCCCCAGTAAACAATTATTGAATGAGTGATTGATGACAAACTAAGGGCAACCAGAGTTATTTTTTACTGAAAAGGATAATTACCAGTGATTTTAAGTGATCCATTTCTACACGTCTAATTTTTCATCATTCAAGTGAGAGCGTCCATATGGCTACATCGCTGCCTTTTTTTTATTCCCCCCTAAATGCTTTATTCTTCAGAACCGGCTGAAGAACATTGCTTATAGCTCTATTTTTATGGGATAATTTTAGAGGCTTTTAATCCATAAAGTCACTTTGCTGTCGAAAAGCTGGCACAATCTGTGCAGAATGAAAACCTGCTCCCTGGTCTTATCAGGTCCAATCTCATTATGAAATGGTTATGGAGATCAGAGCATTTAATGGGTAAAATGCCGGGTGCCATCTGTTGGTGAGTTGGACACCTACACTCATCAGCCAGATATGGTTGTGGAATTTCAGAACAAGGTCCTCTGGTACTTAAGTGAGGCTGATTTGCTACCATATGGCAGGCCTGATAAGAATCGGAAGCTAAATAGAAGGGCTACACTTTGTATTCCCGGCCTAGGTATCTGTTGTATTCCGTTTGATCTTCTTCGTAAACAGTAGGATCTCCAAGTAAGCTAATTGTTCTTTATTTCCCTTTGCTTAGCAAGAGGAGTGTCTTCACAAAAATCAATAGGCTGCCTACTGATTGCGTTGCAGTCTTGCCACAGGAGAGCTGTGTAAGCACGTTTTGCAGTCAGTCCTAGAAGCCTCAGAGGGAAGGCACGTTGCAGTATGGGGTAAGCTACAGAGTCAAGGAGAACAGATGATTTTGCCTTAGTAGAAGAAGAGTATCTATTTTGGTTCCAACTTGTCCGGTTAGCAGGAATGATTGGTAGACCCTAATGATTAGTTGGAAGTAAAACAACTTTCTTGAGGTATTGAATTGTAGTGCTCTTTAAAGGGAATCATCTTCCTTATTAAAAAGGAACCAAACCTCACAAGGGTCTCCCCTTCCTCTGGGCATGGGCACAAGTCAACCCCACTGAATGACCTTTAAGTTATACACCACTCCTTTCTGGTTCCAAGGGCTAAAAGAAGTAAACCATGCTCTCTTGTTCCTTTTGAGCAAGGAGCATGTATTTTCCAAATAATGTTAGAGTCTAACTCTTAGGTTAGTTTGTTTTTTAATGAAAGACCTGACGGACACAAAGAAGGGAAGGTCAGATTTCCATATGTGATGGTCCCAAATGCAAAGTGCAGACCCTGCCAACAAGTTATTGCTGGATGTTCCTTTCTTCTGTCTTCCAGAGGAGGGCTCAGGTAGTACTCATGTGGATGAGCAAATGATGATGGGAACTGGAACTCATGGGCCCTTTTTGTGTCTGTCTTTACCAACTTAGTTCAGGCAAAAGTATGGACTTTGTGCCTATTGGTGGGTCATAGGCTATTTTCTTTCATTCTGTACAAATTGGCTTTTCCTGTTTGACTTTGAGATGATGCTAGCACAGACTTGGTGGTAGAATCTCTTACGTTTCCACGTTGGTATGTCTAGATCATTGTCAAGATCTTTAGTAGGTTGTTTGTGATTTTTAAAGCCTAGGAAATCCCATTGGCTTATTGGGGTATTTGAGCTTTGCCTTTTCCTCAAGCCATTTTTTTAGAGGTGGGGAGGAGATGAGAGGGAGGGAAAGAGAAAATCTCAAGCAGGCTCCATGCCCAGCACAGAGCCTGAAGTGGGATTTGATCTCACAACCCTGAGTTCATGACCTTAGCTGAAATCAAGAGTCAGACGGTTGACCTACTGATCCACCCAGGTGTGATGCCCCTCCCAAAACCATTTTTTAACTACCAAAGGGATATTTCTCTTTTTTTCCCAAGGGAATATTTCTGTTTTACATCTTTGCCAACAAAGAACACAATACCTTTTCCCATTTTAAGTGAGCATTCCTTAAAGCAAGAAGAGAAAGGAAGAGGAGGCAGTTGGTTAGGTGGCTCAGTTGGTTAGGTGACTGCCTTTGGCTCAGGTCATGATCCCGGGGACCCGAGATTGAGCCCCACATTGGGTTCCCTGCTCGGCGGGAAGCCTGCTTCTCCCTCTCTCACTCCCTCTGCTTGTGTTCCCTCTCTGGCTGTGTTTCTCTCTGTCAAATAAATAAAATCTTAAAAAAAAAAAAAAAAAGGAAGAGGAGAAAGAAAGAAACAAAAGAAATGGCTTTACATTTTTTTTTCTTTCCTTCTTGCAACCAAATTTATGAATAAGTGAAGTCGTCTAAGAATGGATCATTTTTTTAAGATCCAGCTGTGTATTTTGCTGTTGTGTTTAGTTTCAGCTAAAACTTCAGCTGTATCAAATGCATGGTGTGCTAAATGCAGGACAGGCTGCATGCTGTTCATGTTGGGCACAGAGATAAAGAAGATGGAGCCTTGCCTTCACAGAATTGACACTCGGTCATCATTTGGCCAGTCAGTTGTTTCCACTCTAAGGGGGCAAATTGGAGAGATCGACTCTGGAATTTTGAGGTCAGCATTTCTGTTGTTAAGAGGCTGTGGCAGAAGCCTGGAGCATGGATTCCAAGCTCTAGTTTTACACATTTCTGGTGCCATACACCTCTCCTCACAAAATCTTCTCTAAACCTGAGCACTTTCCAGGACTACAGCAACATGGTATTTTTCTGAATAAACAGAGCCAACTTATGTCAAGACCTCTTTCAAAGAATTGCATCTGAAATAGAATCAGATAAGATCTGATTTTCTGGTTCCAGAATAATCTGGAACATTCTTGCTTCTGGCATGCTTCTGTACTCTTCAGCGCCTCCCAAAGGTGAATTAGTTGTCACAGAATAACATGATTGCCAAGGAGAGTCATGCTGTGCCCAGACTTCTGACCTACAGAAATTGCAAGACCATAAATGGATGCTGTTTTAAGTTTCACAGTTTGTGATAATTTGTTAGACAGCAATAAAGAAGTAATATACCATGATAACAACATTGTATAAAAAGCTCTCCAGGGGCGCCTCGGGGGCACAGTCAGTAGAGTGTCCAGCTCTTGGTTTTGGTTCAGGTTGTGATCGCAGGTCATGAGCTCAAGCTCCACATCTGGCTCCATACTCGTCGTGGAGTGGCTTAAGACTCTTTCCCTCTCTCTCTGCCCCTCCCCTACTTGCGCATGTGCACACACTAAAATAAATAAATAAATCTGCAAAAAACAAAAACAAAATCTATGCAAATCTGTTGGGATACCAATAACTAGGTTTTGAGTATTTTCAGAGAATCGCCATAGAATATTAAGCTCGTGAGTCTCCTTTTCTTGGAGTCCCTCTAGAATTGTTTTCTTTTTCTCTTGGTTTCTATAGTTAAAACAACAACAAAAACCTCCTCTGCAGAAGGACATACTCACTTGTTTATGGATTCGTGCATCAAATATTTATTACATATCAACTATGTATGTGCCTAGTGCTCATTTAGGCTCTTGGAAGTGAAGTCTGACTAATGCATGATCATTGTGCGCCAGGAGCTCAGATAAGGAAGTAAATCATTGCCTGCAGTCTGGGTGCTCACGCTTGAAGATTATAGCTGGTTACAGAGGGCACCGGAAGCAGGTGGCATTTACCTTGGTGAATAGGCCATGGTCGGGAGCCTAGCTGTCAGCCCGGTGGGCTCATAAACCTGACTGATGGTGCATCGCAAAGGGATTGTCTTTCAGAGGTGGATTCATATTGCCCAAGCTCATTATGACTGCTGTCTATTAATACAAATCCAATTAGAGCCCATTAAAATACAATGAGAACTACATCTCTAAAACTGAACGGAGAGCTCAAATCAGAAAATCAGTCCCTTATTATCCCCCAGTAGGCAAGTACATGGAAAACAAAATTATAATAATCAGGGTGGCAATCTATTAATTTGCAATGAGGAATTAAACTGTCAGGTTGACTGATCTGACCAACACATTGGCTCTGTATAGATAACAAAATGTGAAGCCAGATTATGGCGTCATGATGGATTTAAGAAGCGTTGCTTTGCTAAAATGCTTGACAGACTCTCACCACAGTTGAGATGACCTTACACTTGCTCAGCCAAGATTTCCTCTATCCTTGAGAGCCCTTGGACAGGCCTGGCCAACTCTGTCTCATTGTGATTCTTCCTTACTCTTTGCCGTGCTTCTGAAACACCTGATCACCTATTCCTAACCCAGCACGTAACACGGTACAATATAGATAGTTATGTTTCTAGGTAATCAGTTAGTAGTTTTCAGTTCTCCTTCTTTAGGGTTACTCCAATGATTGGAATTTGGGATATTTCTATACTCATGTTATAGACAGACCCTTTGGGTTTGTATTCACAGAGAGCTAATCAATACAATATAATAAGCTCTATAACAGAAGTGTACAGAGGGTCCCATAGGAACTTGGGATAAAAAGAAACGAATATTTATTGAATTCCTTCTAGGGATAAAGTAAGTACTATGGCCAGCATTCTATATGTATTACTCATGTAATCCATAATAACCCCTTCATGTAGGAACTGGAGATTAAGAAACTTGCCCGAAATTATGGAGTGAGTGAGAGATAGGACCAGGGTTAAAAACAAGGCCATGTGAACCCAAGGCTGTGTTCTCAACTGCTGTGCTTCCTTTGGTCTTTCAGTTCTCTCTCTCTCCGCAAAGGATGGAGAAGTGTAGAAGTGTAAGCTCAGTTGTAGAAACTGGAAACCACCCTATTGTTTTAAAGAGAGCAAGGGTTTCAACATGGGAGCAGAGTGCTTGCCAAATCCTGGGAGGTCTGGGTCTCCAGGCATGACTCCACAACCACACAGTAGGCCTGGTGTGCCCCGAAAGAGAGGCTGCTTCTGCCTCCATCAGGAAGGACAGGAATAAGGAAGCTAACCCCGAGACTTTCTTTCTGGAACAAGCCACCAGTGCCCTACATCTCAGTATTATAATCCTAGTCACTAAACCCCACAGGTCAGTAAGAAAAAATCCTCTCTGTGATTGCTGGGGGAAAGAGCAGAAGTAGCAAAAACAGAGTGTATATATCTCACTTTCCCTTTTGAGAGTTTGAGAGACTCTGATCGACTGACCCTCCATGACACCCTACACCACAGCCACAAGGGAGGCCGGGAAATGGCATTGCCAGATTGGCCACCTCCGCAGTGCAGGAAGACACACCAGAAGGAAGATGGGCCAGATTTTGAGTACCAGAAGCTATGTCCCCGAAGAATCCCACACTCAGAGAGGTATATGCACCTGAGGTCGTACAGTAAGGGACAGGTGGGCCAGGCGCTCTTGCAGAATCGGTCGCATTCTGAGCTCTGTGTTTTCACATTCCTCTCTATTGCCTCATTCCACTTAGTTGGTAAAAGAGCGTCATGGAGAACCTGAATCTCGAGAGAGGAGTGGACTGGCTCCTGGGAAGGCAGTGGGTAGGGCAGGGCCCATGGCCCTCCTCCCTCTCCCTCTGGGACAGGGGTTGTGACCCCTTTCTCAGAATCTCTGAGGAATCGATGCAGTGGCTTATCTCCATGAAAGTGAAATAGTGAGCTTTCTTACCTCCATAGTGTAGTTTAAATTGTTAATGATGTGGAAAATGTTGGTACCTTTAGATTTTCCCTTATTTGGTTTTTTGAAGGCTTTCTCTCGTGCATGCATATTCAAATATATGATTTAATAATTAATATACCTTTGCTGCTAGGAAGACTGCTTTGTTCTCACAGAGAAGCTTGGTGGTTGATGTAGGTAGGAGATTCTAGCAGATGTCGACTGTGGGATTCAGAAGAGGCTTGTGGGGATCATCTCCTGCCCCTGCAGAGACAGAGAAAAGTCTGGGGAGACTGAGTCACTCTCCCCATCTCATCTACATTCAGATACTGTAGGATCCTTGTCAGGTCCTCAGTTTGGTTTTCTTCGACAGCATACCTGTGGTGGGACAGTAGTTTTGAAGGAATATCTCATTCTAAATAGGTAGCTGAGTAGGCAAATACTAGGCTTGGTGGGAAAAAAAAGGAGAACATACCAAAACAAAGCAGTACTAAAAGGTCTTTGAAACTTGGAGGTTCAGATATTACTGTTTGCAGTAGTATAATTTAATTTATTCCTTAGAAGTTAGAGGTGAACATGATATTATGGGAAGATGGCAGTTTAAAAATAAAGATTGGTTTTGTGTCAGTCTGACTGATAAGCAGCCAATTGCACAGGAAATGGACAAACTATTTGGGGATGTTCGTAGTTGAGGGTCATTAATTTTTTTCCACGTTTTTAGCTCTGCTCATCAGCACTTAGAACTCTCCAGAATCTCTATTCTTAAAAGCTTTATTGATTGCCAGCCCAGATAAAATTCAAGGTTTCAAAAATGCTGGGACTTGGTGGGGGGTGACCAGTTGAGAGATGCGGTTAGATGAGAAATGACTCAGCTGTGTACTCCTCTCCTCTCTGTCTGCTGAGTCAGAGGGAGCTGCTGGTGATGTGAGGCCATCAAAAGGGACCTTTTATGCCTCCAGACAAGGCCCTCAGCCAGCCAGAGCGGGCAAAGAAAAGGATGCAATAAAGAGGGTGTCTAGATCTAAATCCCACTCCTGGTACCCGAGGGATCAGGGGAGTTCCTCTTTGGAAGCTGCCCCTTAGGGATCCTGGCATTTCTGTTTTTCTTCCTCTGATATATGTCCTTATTCGATCTGTTAATCCATATAGAGAATTTTGGTTCGAAATCTGGCTTGGCCACATATTATCTATATGACCTTGAGGAATTCACTTAATTTCTCTGTTCCTCTGTGAAGTGGGCATGATAATAGTGCCTACTTCCTAAGACTGTTGTGAGGTTTAAGTAAATAGGTTACTCACACACATACACTCTATAAAAGTTAGCCATTATTGTTGGTGTGGATTTTGTTTCTTCCTCACCACAATCCTATGAGGTAGGTCTTTAGTAAAACCATTCAACATAGGTAGAACCCGAGGCTCTGTGAATTTAAGGAGTGTGCTCAAAGTGACAGAAATTATAAGGGGTTGAGCCAGGGTCTAAATGTCCAGGACTGAATGACTGCAGAGAATGTGCTAAAAGGCATCTTCATTCACCATGATGATGGCATTTAACTCTAGAAGAGACAAGATGTTCTTCATTCAGCTATAGGGAGTCCTGGTCTTGGCTCACTAGGATGCAGCTATAACCCCTCAGTTTCTGGGTCTCTCCTTCACGTGATGAACCCCATTATTTGTCCCATGTTTGATTCCTACTAATACTTCTGAAGTTGCTCACCTCTCCCAGGTCTTTTCTATCTACCGAGAAAAGTCGCCTGCCTTCTTATCCCCAACCTGGATCAAGGCTCATTCTTTCTGTACCTACTTCTCTACGTTTTGTTCTTTCTTATTTCTCCCCTGAGAAACAGCTAGCGTTGATGTCACATAACCAAATACCTGTCAGGCACTCATCAAATGAACATTTTTAAGGTCAAATTCTGCCTTTTGACAGCTTTTTGACTACATAGAAAATGGTTACTGCATTGCACATTCTAATTTTGGCAAAGGAATGATATCTTCACAGAGAAGCAGCTGGTGCACAGAGAGGAACAAGACCGGTCCTGTCTTTGGAGCAGATGAGGTGGAATCAGTGCATGTGCTCAAAAATGTCTAATTCAGTCGCCCTGGCAAAGTGCGCTCTCAGGTTGGAAAGGAGCTGTCTCCACCCCCCTTCCCACTCCTGATCTCGAGTCACGCACGTACTAAAGAAAGAACTGTGGTCCTATCTGCAATGCTGGGGAAGGAGACAGAGCAACACATTGGGTGGGCCCGGCACTTCACTCATCTTTAGGAGTCTAATGTGTGATGGGAGACGTTGTAGCATGATGATAGAGCCATGGAACTCTTAGCTGCCAGTGTCTGGGTCCTTTTCCCCTAAAAACCATCTGACTCCTCTCTCCCCAACACTGGTTGCATTTTCTTAAGACGAAGTGAGTAGATCGGTGATCCTCAAAGCTGGAAGGAAGCACATTAGAATCACCTGGGAAGTTTGAATAAGCTCCTCCAGGTCCCCGGCCATCAAAGATTCTGATTCAGTGGTTCCTGAGTGAATGTGAGCATCAGTATTTCTAGAAGGTTCCTCAGGTTCTTCTGCCTTGCAGCTGAGTTGAAGCTGCCATTGGACAAGCCATGGCATGTCGGCCAGCTCTTGACATCTTTGCTTCTTCTTCTACCAAATAGAGATAATAATAGTATTGGCCCCATATGGTTGTTGTCAATATTAAAGGGTTAAAATAAATAAAGAGCCCCGGAGTGAAGGCAGGCATAATGTGCTATGTGGGCACAGATTAGGGAACAAGTGAAACTTCTCTGGAGAGGGAAGGGGCTTACCAGAAACAGGCTTACCAGAAGCAGGCCTTACCCTTTGAGCAAGGTCTAGAAGGACCAATTTGGAGACACAAGCAGGGCAGGTGAAGGACACTCCAGGTAAAGGAACAGTCTTTGCAAAGTCAACATGCAAGAGCATCAGATGGCAGACAATTGGCCATAGTGTGGCACTATCTGTTGTTGGGGGAGAGTGATGGTTGAGAGGGTGGAAACAAAGACCAATACCAACCCTTAAAGGACCTGTGTGCTGGACCGGAAACTGGATTTTACTGTATAGGCACAAAAAGTTGCATCAGTTTTGAAGAAATGGAGAAACATCCTCAAAATAGCTTTTTAGAAAATTATCTCCTAGCAATGAGGAGAGGAGAGGAAAAGAGGAAATGGCTGGTGGGGAGGGGGCTCTGCAAAGACCCTCTTGCTGATGGCTGAAATGAGAGCTGCTGACAGCTGATCCCCTTGAACTAAGGGAGAGGCAGGGGGTGGTACTTGAGAGGCAGCCTCCCCGGATGTGACAGTTGATTGGCAGGTGTAAGGAAGTAGAAGCATGGAGGGGGCGAGGCTTGGGGACAAGGTGACTGCCAGCCTAAGGCTGTTGCAGACTTGGTGTGAGGTCTACAGTTGAGATAGGAACTCTAGGAGGACAGGTGGGTTTGGAGAAGAGAGTGAATTAAGTGTTGAGCATGTTGAGACTGAGAGCCTTCTGGGATATCCAGGTGGAGGACATTTAGGCGGAGATTCTTCAAAAGGCAGCTGGGAAAAAAGATTGTCACACCCCTGCACCTTTCTAGTCATCCCAGTAAATCTTTCTGTATTCTGAAAACTTTATTCTTCAATCAGCTTCGCAAGCCAGAAGTCAGAATCCCCTTCAAAGACCTGGTTTCCTTGAACCACAACACCAACCTTGGTCTACACTGGCGGCATCTAGCAGATATCCTCCTTGCCCAGGAGGCCCTGGTAACTGTGACCCCTTTTCTCTTGGCTTGAGTTCTAGAGAGTTCTAGCAGCGGGCATGCATGGCTCACCAACTTGGTATATTTAGCTAGGCTTGATCACAAAGGGTATTGGAGATGGAAGAATTTGGTTCATGGTCCCAGTGGCAGAATGAGCTGCAGGGCAACGGTGACTTTACCCTGTTAAATAAATGTTACTCAGTCCCAAGTTGTGGCACATAAACACATACTGCTGTATGACCCTGACCCCCACAAAACCTCACCTCATTATGATTCCTCAGTAATGAGGTGCCTGGGTGGCTCAGTCAATTAAGTGTCTGCTTCAGCTCAGGTCATGATCTCAGGGTGCTGGGATCAAGCCCCGCATCGGGCTCCCTGCTCGGCGGGAAGCCTGCTTCTCCCTCTCTCACTCCCCTGCTTGTGTTCCCTCTCTTGCTGTGTTTCTCACTGTCAAATAAATAAAATCTTTTAAAAAAAAAAGATTTCTAGGTAAAATACAGGGCAACCAATTAAGTTTGAATTTTAGGTAAATAAAGAGTCTTTTTTTTTTTTTTAAGATTTTGTTTATTTATTTGACAGAGAAACACATCTAGAGAGGGAACACAAACAGGAAGAGTGAGAGAGGGAAAAGCAGACTTCCTGCCCAAAGCAGGGAGCCTGATGCAGGGCTCTATCCCAGGACTCTGGGATCATGACCTGAGCCAAAGGCAGACACAATGACTGAGCCACTCAGGTGCCCCAAGGAATCATTCCTTAATATAAATATGTCCTGAATCTTTCATGGGACAAACTCATACTAAAAATGATTGCTTTTTGATCTGCAATACAAATTTAACTGAGCACCTTGGGTTTTATTTGCTAAACCTGGCTGCCCTAAACCCAGTCCCCCTTGAACATTTCTTGTATTGCCTAGAACTCTTCTAATAAGAAGTAAATGGCTCCTTTTGCCTTTAGCACAAGGATAACTGAACTCGATGCTGGAATGACATGGCCTTAGTCCTGCCTTATCCCACACCCAGTAAATTTAACATTGTGCATTGTTTGTTCATTTGTTTTGTTTTAGATCCCTGGTGGTATTTGTTTTATTCTTTGAACAAACATCCTTTTAAAAAAAAAAACAGGTACCCAACCAAATATAAAAGAGAGCCAAAAAAGAGATCCTGGTTGGTTTAATAGAATTCAGACAGGGAGATCAGCCAAAAGAAATAAAATGTGTGTTATTTCCCTATCTCCTTTAAACAGAATTAGTGAATACCTGCGTTTTGCTGAGAACTTTGGGGATCTATACTGCCTGCCCTTTTGTTATTTATTTTAACCTCTTTCCCCTGAGTAACCGGAGCCTAGAGCGAGAAGAGAGAGCACTTGGATCAGTCTCTGGAATGCTCACATCTGTCTTGCTGATTCATGAGGTTCTTTGGGGCATCTGGAAGGAGGTCTGGAGGCTGGTTGTACAGATCGCATAGGATGTGTTTTATCCTACACCACAAGGTCTGAGAGAGAGAGATTACACAATCTGGTGCAGCAACCTGTTGGAAATAGGAGGAGGTTCTTGTTTCTAATTTAACACAAACCCACTTCTTGAACTCTCTCCATTTGAAATGAAGGGTTGCTTATCGCCCTCCCCTGAGGCTGAACTGTATCCTGGGATTCTTCCATCCTCCTGCACTTAGGGATGCTTTAGCCCTTCAGGTCAGGCCAGTGCTATTAGGAAGCCAAGAAGTTGTTGGACTGGTTAAAAACCCAAAAATGAAAAAGGAACAGCAGAAACCGTTGGGTCCCGGCTCCCTGGGTAGAGAGGCTGAGCAGTATTGCTGCAAACCTGGCAGGTCAGACTGCAAAGATGGTAATTTTGATCCCAATCAGCTACATCCGGCAACCTCTCTCCAAAATCCTTACTGTTTAGCTGTGACTACACATTTCATTAATCATGCGCCAAAAGGTGCCTCAATAATTTTTTTCTGCCACATGACCCACCACATCAATAGAAGGCCAGTCTTAAAAATTCCTGTGTCATTCCTCAGAGTAATTTCAGAGGGAAGAGAATAATGTTTTGTTACTTTGTTGAGCATAAAGAAACCAGCATCTTATGGTAAAGGAGGAAATCTACCTGCTTGTTTATGAGTACTGGTGGGAGCCAGGGAACCAAGACCTCAGATCTGCTCTCCTGCACAATATATTTCTATCTGCCTCGGCTCAGCGAGTGTGAGCCACTGTCAAATGCTAATGGCTTTGGGTATTTGTTTTTAGTAAATAAGTCAGTGAATCCCTCTGGGAGGTGCAGATGCCGATAGCTGTTGCATATCTCTTTTGTGAACATGCACCTTTTACAAAACCAGAAAACAGAGAAATCTGGGTGGGCTGAGAGGTGGAGGTGGAGCTCAGTGTCAGCCCTGAGCCCAGGCTCGCATTTAGCATCCTCTGGTGGCACCATTTCCCAGCTCTGGGGTCCCGGCAATTTATTAGCCTCCGTGCGCTTTTCTGTGTCCTCACCGGAGAAATGCATGGAGTTGTGTGGGTGAAACAGCTTAATGCAGGGCAGCTGTGGTCGGTTTCTGCGAGTAGCTCTTGTGCGTGCAGGGGGGTGAGCATGCATGTGTGTCTATGCCATCATCACGAGGCAGTTCGAACAGTCTGCAGTGCTCTCTCCATCTGATCTGTTCTTAGGCCATGTGAAAGTATGCAAGACGTTCGTAGTAAAAGTTAATTTCCAGATAAGGCAAGAAGAATTTTCTATGGCTAATCTCAGAAAACACTGCTTGGTATGTCAGATAATAATAAAAATTTTGTAACTAACTTCCGTCCGTTGTCTATTACAGGCTGGACACCATGCTAATCACTTTAACCAGACTTCACGTAGTCTTCGTGTAGGTAGGTTTATTATCCCAGTTTGACAGCTATGGAAATTGAGGCTTAAAGAGGTTAAGGATATGGGTATCGAGTTACATAACATGGGGCAAAAAAAGCAAGTTGCATATGTATATTATGAAACCAGTTATAGAAATGTTTTTGAGATATATACATATGTATATATGTATATAAGAGAGAGAAAGGAAAGGTATAAAAAGTGCATGGGAATGATAAATAGCAAATCAGGGGATAGGAAAAGGAGAGGAGGAATGGGACAGGAAGGGAGGACAGAGAGCTCCAACTTGATCTGTTAGAACTTCTTTCCAGGAAGTGTCAATAGGGCAGTGTGTTAAAATCTGAATAAGTCAGGCAATAGATTCACAGGTGATAGTATCTTCTCTGTAACTTTTTGAATATTTAAAATATTTCATAATTTTGGGAAGAGATTCTCTCCCTGTGATCTGGAGAGGGTCAGCATAGCATGGGCACCCACAGACATTAGACAAACAGGATTGTTCTTGTGATTTGGCTTTTTTCCCCCGTAAGTATTGCTATGAAGTAAGAGTGCTGATTTCACTGTTAGAATTCCATTCTGCAGCGAAGATGCAGCAGTTAGAAAGTTTTATATGGGGCGCCTGGGTGGCTAAGTGGGTTAAACCTCTGCCTTCAGCTCAGGTCATGATCTCAGGGTCCTGGGATCAAGGCCCGCATCGGGCTTGCTGCTCGGTGGGGAGCCTGTTTCCTCCTCTCTCTCTGCCTGCCTCTCTGCCTACTGGTGATCTATCTCTCTCTCTCTCAAATAAATAAATAAATAAATAAATAAATAAATAAATAAATAAAATATCGAGAAAAAAAAAGGCAGTTTATATGTATCCTCCAAAGGCACTCAGAACACCTTCAGGAACGTTCTTGCTGTGGTCGCATACACCAACAACATAAGCAAGTGTGACTAAAAATATATATCTTCAAGTGCACCGAAGAAATCTTCCTTGTCAGAAATAGCGTTTAGCTTTGCCTCCCCATAGAGCCTCTGTAGGCTTTTTGGCCTTCATTTTTTAAATACACTAGTTAAAGAAATAAGGCAGGTATTTTTGAGAATAATGCTGGAATCAAGGAAAAATAATTTCTTGGGTCAATCAAAAATTAAAAGCTTCCCATTGCATGCCCTTGAATGTATTTCAGAAGCAGTATCAATTTTATTGACAGTAGACTGTTATGGTAACAGAGTTTTTTTTTATTATTGAATTCTATTACCCTTAGTCACAGTGAGCCTACACACACTTTCTGCAGTTGGAGTCGCCTCCGGCACTCCTCTAATAGCATAAGATACTGAATATTTTCATATCAGGATTAGCAATTTCCCCTGTCTGTCATGGTTGCTAGAAAAATCAGCACTGCTGATTTCATTCCATTTTGATTTTGCTTCTACTTTCAGGGGTGACTTCTGACTTTGATGCACAGAAACTAAATAAAATATTTGAATGTGTCGCTGATGAGCTTACTAGAAGGTTGCCATGGGCTCTGAAAACAAGGGAGCTTCTTATCTCCTGACAATAACGTGTAGTTGAAAAGAGGATGGCACTTGCCTGTGTGTGCACTCATGCATTAGAAAAGAAAAAACAAAAAAGACTCAAAGAAAATGCACAGTAGGAGGAGGTGCACAGATGAAACAGAAAGCAGAGAGAGGAGGAGCCTAGAACCAGGAGCCAACGAACATGGGTAGCATTTAGAAGCCAGAAAAGATAAGAAATGAGTTCTGCCCTCAAACCTCCAGAAGTTCTGCCAGTTCTGCCAACCCATATTAGATTTCTGACCCCCAGAACTTGCTCATTTAGCCAGGTTATCCATGAGTGACTTGATCACACATGTACTTTGAAGGACATAATCCAGAAGGTTCCCAAACATGCTTATATCCTTGCTAAGAGACAGAATTCCCCAAGCGGAATTTGAGGGCACCAGTCCATACCTTTCCAAGAACAGAATCACCTGGCAGGAGAACTGGCATCATGGAAGTTTCAGCTTGAGGCAGCCTCCACGATGACAACCAAAGAAACCTAGTCTGACCCAGCTGTAGCAGGAATACCAGTGAGAGGAAGGAGGAGAGTGTATCAAGGACACAGTGGGAGAGTTGGTTGGGAGAAAGAATGGGAACATCTGTCTCCTCGATGTGGAAAGGAAGAAAAGAGAAAAGATGAAAGTGGCATTTGTTTTCCAGTTTTATTGAGTAATAATTGACAGACACCCCTGTATCAGTTTATATGGACAACACGATGGTTTGATTGACATATATTATAAACTGATTACAACAGGTTAACATCCGTCATTCCCTGTAGGTACAATAAAAAGAAAAGATAAAAACTCTTAGGATCTACTCTCTTAACAAGGAGGTGTTATTTTGAATGGAAGACCATGGTCTCCGCCTTCTCAGTGACAGAGATAAGATCCTCTTCTGAATCTGAGGGAGGGGGCTTGTTGTTCTTGGGAAAAGAGCTTTGGCTGCAGAATGTGCCAGAGAGTGGAAAAGAGGTAATAAAACACCACAGAGAAGCTCTGCAAGTCCATCTGAAACTAAATAGACCATCGATCTTCTCTTCCAGCGGGACTGTGATGGGTGGTGAAGGTAGTGACCCAGGACAGAGGATCCAGAACTGAATGGGGTGAGGCCATTTTTTAATTTTAATCCACTAAGCAAAGAAGCACAATTCTCCAGTTTAGGTGTGCATCCTCTTTGCCTTTAACCCCACCAAGATAAGGTATAAGTTCATTCATGCCACCATCCTGTGTGCTCTGTGGAGTTTCTAGAACACCAAGAACTGCCTCTAAATCTTCGTGCTTTTTGAATCCAGAAAGGCAGTAGCATAGCTCAGGATAAACAGAGCCCTAGAACTGGAGCATAATTTTACTGCTAGATATTTTAGAAAGGGGCAGCACTTAAATAATTTACCTAGTAAGTAATTTAGAACATTTTTATATTA
>PITA01007272.1:0-65624 GCA_004023965.1 Spilogale gracilis
ATTTAATGAATATTTATGTTTACGAAAAGAGAAAACAAAGGGCATTGTAAGTGTTACTTTCCTCACCTTCTGTTGGTAATAGAGGGCGTGCCACAGCAAATTCCTAGTTCTTGCTATATTCCGGGAGATGACGCTCTGCTGAAATGCTCATAAGTGGTTTTGTTTTTTAGAGTCAATGCACGATTCCCCTGCAAGTAAATGGGTATTTCCCTGCACAATGTCAGGCCGTCTGTCCAAACATTCAGTGCCGTTTACACTTTTTTGACGGAGAGCTTGACTGCTGACTCCCAGATCTTCTTGTGGCTTAAGGGTGAAGTGGATGAATCTGGGATAAACCTTACTTAACTTGCTTGGCAAAACTGATTAGGAAGTTCTCAGATGTCTCACCCCAATGCGTAGGGTATTCAGCTTCTTGCCAAAGCATATGTTGTCAATTCCAGGTTTTCATTTCTTTGGCTTCCTGTATCTTTCAGAAGCTTCTCTGCAAAAACTGCTTCCCCTGCCTGCCATCTGCCTTACAACCTCCCTCCCCCACTTTACAAAATCTGTGTCTAAGCCCCAGCTTCTTGTATTTTCTAATTATCTGTACCAGGAATGACCTGTTGGCTCTCAAACGTGTTTTTGGAAGTAGATTGGCTTAAGTTGAACTTTGCTTATTGGGAATTCTTGGTTGGGGTAAGTGTCCTGGGGTTGAGATTAGATATGTTGTTGGTCATAGGAAGACGGACAGTGATTGATAAGAGTAGAAATTCTATTTGGTTTCAGTCTATTAGGGGCTTGGATGCCACCAGGGAAGGAGAGGTTGTAGTTAGCTGGAAGAGTACATGGGGCAGCTTCCAAGGGAATGTAAAATTCTATCTCTTGATCTGGGAGTGAAAATATGGATATATTAACTGTTTGAAAATCTACTGAGTAATAATTTCTGTACTTTTCTGTGAATGTCTTATCCTCTAAAATCGTATGTTTACAAAAGAAGAGTGCACATATATACATAGTGGTGGGGTGATAATGGATAGTCAGGGTTTTCTGGCATATAGAAAAAAAACTAAAAGAACTCAATTAAAGCACAGTTTAAACCAACTCAAGAAAAGGAGTTTATGTGACTCATACATTTGGGAATTCAGTCATGGCTGGATCCAGGGACTTCAGTGATACTATCAGCATTCTTAACTTAATACTTCATTGTCTTGACTTCTTGACGCTAGAGAAAAAAGAGATGATTGCTAACATCCCTCTCCTCATATCCTTTTCATACAGAAGGGGTCTTCCTTCTTCCAGTGTCCTTATCCCAGTCTCAGGGAAGGACCCTGATTGGTCCTCATTGTCTAACTTATCCTGGCCAGAATATGCTGGATCACTGGACATACTGATCCAGCATATTCTGGCCAGGATAGCTCCCAGGCCCATCCTTCCTTATCAGAAGAAGCAAATTTGAGAGCAAAAAATATACTGGTCAATGAGAAACAGTAACTGCCCCAGTCTTCTCACCTGGCTGAAGGACTTTGGGTTTCATTTGCTGGACAGTAGAATGAATGCAAGAGTATTTCAGCCACTATTTGAGAATTCTGAGCCCCTTCATATAAGAATCGGAAAATGTCATTATCCAAAATAAAGCTGTTAGATATTGTGAAACATGCCCTCAATTGTACATTTCTCATCTCTCTTCACTTTTATAGCAGTTATCTCATTCCAGGCTTACCGCTTCTGATCAGAGCTGCTGCACAGATGCCAGAGAGAGTGGATGTAGCGGTGACAGACCTGGCCTCTGGCTCCCCCACCATCCCTACAACCCTGCCGTTCTCTCACTTCTTGCACTGCTGTACCTGGGACAATTCAGGTGTCACCCTGAGAATAAGAGATGCTGTATCCTTCTCCCAGAATATTTGCACTCTTCTTTTGTAAACATATGATTTTAGAGGATAAGACATTCACAGAAAAGTACAGAAATTATTACTCAGTAGATTTTCAAACAGTTAATATATCCATATTTTCACTCCCAGATCAAGAGATAAAATTTTACATTCCCTTGGAAGCTGCCCCATGTACTCTTCTAGCTAACTACAACCTCTCCTTCCCTGGTGGGAACTGTTAACCTGACTTCTAACACCATGGTATTCCAACTTATTGGAAGTATTCCAAATATATATGGAATTATATGTATTTTGCCCCCTTTTGTGGCTTCTCAGGCACATTGTTTGAGAGAGTCCTCCATATTGTGAGCGGAGCAGTAGTTTGTTTTCTTGCTATATAGCAATCCATTTTGTAACATTTTATAGACTGTTTATTTATCTGCTGTTTGTTGATGGGCTTTGGGACATTTCCAGTTTAGGGCTACTATGAATAATGCTGCTCTAAACTGTTTTGAGTGTATTTTTTGTGCACATATGAATGCGTTTCTGTTCTATATACACCTAAGGCAGTATTGCTAGGGTATGGGGGGCATATGTCCAACTTAGTAAGTTCTTCCAAAGAGATTTCCTAAGTGGTTGTACCACTTTTATATTCCTGCCATCAGTTTATATTCCTGCCATCAGTTTATGAGTGTTTCAGTTTCTCTACATACTTGTCAACACTTGGGATTGTCAAACTTCTTAATTTTAGACATTATGGGAGTGCATAGTGGTGTCTCATTGTGGTTTCAGTTTGCTCTGGTGACCAATGGTGTTATGTCTCCCTAATATTTTTGGGGTTACTTTTATTTAATCTTTATAGTCTCTGTTCAATTGTATTGCCCATTTTAAAATTGGGTTGTCTTTTTCTTACTGATTTATAGGAGTTCGTTTTTAAACAAATCTGAATGCAAGTATTTTCTCCAGTTATATGTTTTTAAAATATCTTTTATTATTCTCTAGCTTGCCATTTGACTCTCTTTGTTGAATAAGAGATCTTGCTTTAAGTGCAATCCAAGTTGTTAACCTCTTCCTTTATGGTTATTGTTTTCTATGACTGCTGAAGAAATGTTTGCCTACCCTAAGATCATGAAGTTATTTTCCCATTTTGAGTTGTAGAAACCCTATTGTTTTGCCTTTTATCTGTAGGTAAGAGATCTGTCTGAGGTTGATTTTTTAGCTATGACATAAAAAAGAGATTCATATTTATTTTGTTTTCCATATGTATATCCAGTTAACCTCCTACACTATGTATTGAAAAGTCTCTTCCACAGATCTGAAATGTCACTTTCATTATAAATAAAGTGATTATTTATATGTAGATCTCTAGTTACTTTCTAAGCCCCTTCTGTTGATCTATATGACATTTTTATTCTGATACTACACTGTCTTAATATAACTTAATAATAAGTCCATATCTGATAGCATATGTCCAATTTTGTTCTTATTTAGGAATAGCTTGATTATTGTTAGACATTTGCATTACTGTACAAATTTTAAAAATCCTCTTTTGATGAGATTTTGATTGGGACAATATTAAATGTCTGGCCCAATTTAGGAGTAAACTAATATCTTTAAAATGTTGACTCTTTCAATCCATTAATATGGTGTATCTCTTCATTTATTTAAATGTTTCATCTCTGTTATTGTTTTGTTTCTCTTCATGTAGTAAAGGTATGGCACATCTTTCTTCAAATATTTCCTAGTATTTGAAGTCAGTTAATACTATTATAACTGATAGCATTTTTGAACATACTTTCTGGCTGTTGGTCTGTGGGTATACATAAATACAATTGATTTTTATTTATTGGCATTGAATCCAGTGACTTTCCTAAATTCAGTTATTAATTCAAGAGTTCTGTGTAGATTACTATGGAATTTCCATGTACACAATTAAACTACCTTCTTCTTTTGCAATCTTCCTTTCATTTCTTTTTCTTGCTTGGTGTGCTGGCTTAGACCTCTACTATAACAGAGAATAGAAGTGGTCATAGCAGGCAGCCTGTCTCATTTCTAATCTCAGTGGGAAAGTTTTTAAAGTGTGACTATTAAATATAGTTGCTATGCTTCATAAATACCTTTTATCAGGTTAAGCCAGTTCCTTTATGTTCAAAATTGGCTAAGAGAATTTTCCTGAATAGATGCTAAATTTGACTAGATGCTTATAGAATAGTTGCATGGAATGTCTGGCCCACCTCTGCACTCCCCCCTCCTTCTTTTTTTTGGATCTTGGTCTCACATATCCTCATTGCCTTGGGAGCTCTCCTTTTTCAAATTTTATCTGGCTTCCTAGTTCTTGAGGGTTGTTCTTTAATAAGAGAGACTCTCCCTGTAGGAAGCGATACACACTAATTGTACTTTTTTTGTCCTCCATAAAATACAAGTAAAAGTGTAAGAAACCCTCAGAAACCTATTCAGCTGTTATTTCTTTGACCTATATTGTTTCTGCCTGGGATGAGCTTCCTGGATAGATCTTTTTGTTTGTTTGTTGAATCTTGCTATCTCTAGAAGAAGTAAAGCATATTATTGCAGCTCCAAATGTAGGTATAGTATGAAGTCATAGAAGAGATGCACCTGATATTTAAATGCCTAGTTTTAAGGTAAAAATATATGGACTTTACCTGCTCTAAAAAGAAGAGAAGGAGGAGGAGGAGGAGGAGGAGGAGGAGGAAGAGACGACCCAACAAAATCTAAAGGAATATAACTGACAATCTTTTTTTCAAAAAAAGCCAATAGGAGTGTCTTTCTTCTTGGGTCCCCTGGGAACACGCCCTCCTTTTTATTTCTTAGTCATCTCCTTTTTGTGTATAAAAATTGGCAAAGCTTCTCTGTCACTCCTACTTCTTCCCTGGCAGTGATACAATCTTTATCATGTGAAATCAGAGAATAACAAGAGTTGCTTCTGCTGTCCCTACAGTCAGTAGTATTAGACTCTACGATCTTAGATCTCATACTAATAAAATGTAAGTTCTCTCACGTGGGAGGAAAGACATTTGGAACCTGAAGACCTACATTTTTGTGCTGGCTCTATTGCTAACCAGCAAGATGACGTGAGAACATAATTTGATCTCTTAGACTTTGGGTTCATCCTCTGAAAAATTAAATGGTTGGGCTTGTTCAGGGAACAGGAGATTTTTTTATGAAAAGGATCAGATAGTAAATACTTTGAGCTTTGTGGGCCATATGGTCTCTCTTGCAGCTCCTTGACTATGCTGTTGTAGTGCAAAAGCAGCACAGACGATAAGTAAACACAAATGTTTATTTATAAAACTTTATTTATAGACACAGGATTTGATTTTTGTACAATTTTCATGTGTCACAAAGTATTCTTCTTTTAACTTTTGCAACCTTCTAAAAATGTAAAAACCAGCCTTAGCCCACAGACCATATAAAAACAGGCAGCAGTCTAGATTTGTCCCCTGGACCTCAGTTTGACATCCTTTGAACTACTTGGTTACAAAGGGCTATTCCAGAGCTCTGTGTTAGGCCTGATATGCTCATATATTTGAAAAAAGATTTTTAATTTATTTTGAGAGAGATAGAGGTGGAAAGGAGGGACAGAGGGAGAAAGAAAATTTAAGCAGACTCCCCGCTAAGCAAGAAGCCCAATGGGGGGGTTTGATCTCACCACCCTGAGTTTATGACCTGGGCCCGAAATCAAGAGGCAGACACTCAACTGACTGCACCACCCCATTGCCCCCAATATCCTGATCTTTAAAAAAAAAATTTTTTTTTTCTGTCCCATGAACATTGTTCAAGAGAGTCTATTCCTTTCTCCTAAGTCAATTAAGAATAAAAATATAAAAGATTTTTCCCCCTTTATTTCTTCCCTGATACTTGCTCTTTATTTTTATAGATCCAAGTTTCTGACCTGTATAATTTCCTCTACCTGAAGAACTTCAAGCAGTTTCAGAAGAGCAAATCTGCTAGTGATAAACTTAATCATTATTTATTTGTCTGAGAAAGTTTATCTTTCCCTTCGTCTTGAAGAAGAATCTCACTAGATGCAGAATTCTAATTTGGTATTTTTTCTTTCAGTACTTAACTGTTTCACTTCACTCTCTTGCTCTTTCATGGTTTCTGATCAGAAGGTCTCTGTGTTTCTTATGCTTATTTCTTTTAAGGTAAGGGTTTTACCTTTTTAAATTTAATTTTATGTTTTATTATTTTTTATTACATTATTTTATTTTTTCAATGTTCCAATATTTATTGTATATGCCCCATGCCCAGTGCTCCATGCAATACGTGCTCTCAATACCCACCACCAGGCTCACCTATCCCCCCCACCCTCCCTCCAAGACCCTCAGTTTGTTTCTGAGTCCAAAGTCTCTCATGTTTCATCTTCCTCCCTGATTTACCCCAATTAACATTTCCTTTTCTTCTCTCACTGTCCTCCATATTACTCCTTATGCTCCACAAGTAAGTGAAACCATATGATATTTGACTTTCTCTGCTTGGTTTATTTCACTCAGCATAATCTCCTCCAATCCCGTCTATGTTGCTACACAGTTAAGTATTCATCCTTTCAAATGGAGGTGTAATATTCCATTGTCTATATGGACCATATCTTCTTTATCCATCATCTGTTGAAGGGCACCTTGGCTCTTTCCACAGTTTGGTGATTGTGGCCATTGCTGCAATGAACATTCGGGTGCATATGGCCCTTCTTTTCACTACATCTGTATCTTTGGGGTAAATACCCAGTAGTGTAACTGCAGGGTCATAGGGTAGCTCTATTTTTAATTTTTTAAGGATCTCTGTTTTCCAAAGCGGCTGCACCAATTTGCATTCCCACCAATAGTGTAAGGGAGTTCCCCTTTCTCCACATCCTCTCCAATAGTTGTTGTTTCCTGTCCTGTTAATTTTGGCCATTCTGACTGGTGTAAGGTGGTATCTCAGTGTGGTTTTGATTTGAATTTCCCTGATAGCTAGTGATGATGAACATTTTTTCATGTGTCTGTTAGCCATTTGTATGGCTTCTATGGAGAAGTGCCTCTTCATGTCTCCTGCCCGTTTTTGATGTGATGATCTTTTGTTTTTGGTTGTTGAGTTTGAGTAGTTCCTTATAGATCTTGGATATCAGCCCTTTGTCTGTAGTGTCATTTGCCAATATCCTCTCCCATTCTGTGGGCTGCCTCTTTGTTTTGTTGACTGTTTCCTTTGCTGTGCAGAAGCTTTTTATTTTGATGGAGTTCCAAAAATTCATTTTTACTTTTGTTTCCTTTGCCTTTGGAGATGTGTCTTGAAAGAAGTTGCTGTGGCTGATGTCAAAGAGGTTACTGCCTATGTTCTCTTCTAGGATTTTCATAAATTCCTGCCTCATGTTGAGGTCTTTCATCCATTTCAAGTTTATCTTTGGGTGTGGTGTAAGAAAATGGTTGAATTTCATTCTTCTATATGTGGTTGTCCAATTTTCCCAGCAACATTTATTGAAGAGACTGTCTTTTTTCCACTGGATATTTTTTCCTGCTTTGTCAAAGATGATTTGACCATAGATTTGGGGGTCCATATGTGGGCTCTCCACTCTGTTCCATTGGCCTATGTGTCTGTTTTTGTGCCAGTACCATGCTGTCTCGGTGATCACAGCTTTGTAATAAAGCCTGAAAATAGGCAACGTGATGCCTCCAGCTTTGTTTTTCTTTTTCGACATTTACTTAGCAATTCAGGGTTTTTTCTGGTTCTGTATAAATTTTAGGATTGTTTGTTTCAGCACTTTGAAAAATGTTGGTGGGATTTTGTTTGGGATGGCACTGAAAGTACAGATTGCTCTGGGCAATATAGACATTGTAACAATGTTTATTCTTTCGATCCATGAGCATGGAATTTATTTACCTTTAACTGGAGCTCTGTTAGTATAGTGGTAGGAGATAAGTGAGGAGGAAATTCTATCATCTTCCAATTAAGAGCAAGAGTGACTTCCCTTTAATAAATACGGTAATACTTCCTGGATTGTAAGAGAAGGGAAGGCAAAGATCATGGTGGTTTAGGTGAGGGTGCCTCAAGATGAGAGACTTGCCTTCTGCTGGCTTCCATTTCTTCAGTGAATTTTGAAGTGAGCCTCTCAACTGAGACTGTGTGTGAAGGTTGAACAAAAAGAAGATATGGGATAGATAATTCAGATAGGGATATAGCAAACTTGGTGGGAAAACAACTTAGATTTGACAGGCAGTGTTGACTAAAGTTTGTGCACATGCATTTAAAATCAGCCAGCTCAGTCTGGTTGTGTGATTTTTTCCTCATTCCCACCACAAAGAGCACATCTGCTTGCGGATGAGCTTGGATATTGAGATGTTTTGTGGATGTTGTGTGGTGGATGCTTTGGTTCCATTGGTGTGAGAGTTTTGCCTGGAAATCTGCCACAGAAAGGGCATCCTGAGGCAGTTGAGGATATTTGCAAGGGTATGACTGAGTGGCTAAGACGATGGGCCCAGTGAGAGAAGGATGTGAAGGCAGAGTGAGGAGGAGGAGTAATGGAGGAGTAATGGAGTGAGTTCCATGGATTGAAATGTGTAAATAAGTTTGAAAAATGTGTGCGGTGAATGTAGAGTAAGTGGACTGGAAAGAACTAGTAAGTGAACAGGAATTTGAGGTGGTCCAGTCACCATTGGTTATGGGGTGCGGCATGTGGCCAGATGAGATAGTGGCTGAGGCAGAGGGGTGGAGGAAAAGGGTTCAGGTGGGAAAATAAAAGGATGGTAGAACCAGCCTTCAAGATAGGTCTTTGATGTTCAAATTATTGAGACTGATGAAGAAGTGAGGGATAAAGATAATCTCAGAGAACTGGAAGTGGAAATCCTCAGGAAATGAAAAGATTTCACAGGAGAAAGGCAGGAAATGATAGTGAAGAAGGATAGAAAGTGGCATAGCTAGATGGTCTGAGTGTCACACGAGCAGGGATTTGGAAGACAGGAGAGAAACTGTTTGAAGCAGCAACGGGGAGCCAGGAGCATGCTTATCTTACTTTCTGGTTTGAGATGTGTGGGGTGAGAACAGCTGGGCTCCAGGAGAGGGGAGTGTTTTGGGGGGAAGTCAGGCTTCCATGAAGGTCACAGAAGGTCAAAGTTCAGAGAGAAGGTGGAAGGCCATAGCAGGTGTACTGTTAACAGAAGAGTTTGAAAGGCAGAACGAATGGATGGGGAGGTGGCAGGGTCTGGGGGTGTCCAGAGCAGTGTGGGGTCAAGAGCACTGGTAAGAGAGGGTGCCTGGGTGGGCCTGAACTTGGAGTAGTGATTGCAGTAACAGGACTGTGAGCCACATCACATGGCCAAGCACATCCCGGTATGTGAAAACTTTCTACTCCCAGTTTAATTTTTTTAGGACTTTTGTTTAATATAAAAATGCAAAAATATTTATCTTTATAAGCAGCTTTTAATAACAATGAGTTTGGTTAGGCTGTAAGGCAGCCATGGCAACTTAAAGAGGATTCTGTTTATGTATCTGTCTCAAGTTTGGGTTGGTATGGGGAAGTCAACTTCCTGATACACTGGGAAGTGAAAGGCAGGAACCACACGTCTGTTGAGGACCTACCATGTGCCAGTTGTACTATGTACCAGAAGTACCTACTGCTAAAAACTTTCTATATGGTTTAGAGGTGCTAACTATCTTGTATTTAAATTAAATATAAAGTTCGTAAATTTACAAAATTTTGTTTTAATACTTTACATAGGTGATGTCCTGGGAGACTAAGACTGACAAGTTGCAAAGTATGCAGGCATTGGAGTCAGTCTTGGGTTTGGATTTCAGTTTCTTGGTGACAAGCTACTTTTGGCAAACTGCCTATGTTCTGGGGCCTCAGTTTTTTCATCTGCAGGGTAAGAATAGTAACAGCCACCTGTTGGAGTCGCTGCGACACCTTCTCTAGGCAATTCTGAGAAGCAGACTAGGCTGCAAACCCTTGATACCTGTAATAGGTATTTGTTCCGTTTTATAGATGAGGAAACCAAGGTTCAGAGAGGCTAAGTAAGTATAGTGCTTAGTTGTTCATGATCACTTGGTGTGGCCAGGATTGAGAGCTTGTTTTTTGACTCCAGGACCCTTGCTTTCTTCAGCACAGAGAGTCATTGCTTAAATGCAAGGAAAGCTGAAGGAGCTTCACTTCCACATGGTTGCCCAGACAGTAGGCAGTGTGACCAGGACAGAGGGGTTAGGTAAAGAAAAGGCAGGCTCATGGAATCTAGGTCAGTGGTTCCCAGACCTGACCGGGCTTCCACATCACCTGGGGACTGTTTAAACGAGAAATCTCCAGGATCATCCTGGGCCTACCAGATTGGAATTTCTAGAGCAGGGGACCCAGGGACATGTATCTTTAGAGTCAAACCCAGGTGATTCTGTGGCTGCTGCTCTCGTTCAGGTCCTTGGACCAGCTTTTTGGGATCCACCAAATGGTAACTAATGTCCTGAAATGATCAAGTGAATATATTCCAGTAAATCCTGGGTGCCTGGCATGGCCACCAAAACTGGCCACGAGGACTTGAGCTCCAGCACCTTGCTTTAGGATTTTTGGTGTAGGACTTGAAGCTGTCTCTCGTTCTTCCAGTGAGCATCTGGACTTTGAGTTCGTCTATGTAGGAAATGTCACGTTGGCAGGCTGCTAAACAGAAAGAGTTATTTGTTCTTCAGAGCTGTTGTTCTTTCTTCTTCCCCCTGGAGGTTCCTGCCCACTCAGTCAGATTAGAGCTATATAAACAAGCTTGTACTACTGAGCTGCACACATCTTGTAAATCTTTTTTCCTGAAGTGCTTAACATTGCTGATGTCAGAAAAAAAAAATCCATTGGGTTTTAATGGGCTGAGGCAAACAATGTGAAGCTGATACAATATGGAGGAGAGAAATAACATCAACAGAAATTCTTATTTGGTAACACAAATATTCTAACTACATTACCGTCAGGCTTTGATTACCTCTCCTGCAAGATATTTCCCTGAATGGGGTTTTGAGAGCTAGACAGAAAGAGGTGCAGGCATGACGTGTAAGACTTTTAGCTGCATGTGACAGTGATCTCAGTGGCATTAGGGTGTCTGTCTCTTCATTGTGAGTCAGGATCACCAGAGAAGCTTGTTAAACAGCTGATGGCTTCATCTCCGAATCCCTGAGGTGGGGGAAGAGGCTCTCCAACAGTTTTGATGCTGGTGGTCTGGGATTTCATGAAACCAGACGGCTGGTCAGTTGCTACATTCATTCTGCACTAGGCAATTTGCATGCAAGCAACTCTGCAAAGTAGAGGGGTCTCATCTTCCAGGTGAAAAGCTGGAAGCTGGAGGAATGTGGAGAGGGAGTCAATTGCTAAAGACTACCCAGCAGTCTTGGTGTAGTCAGAGTTGAGATGCTATTTCCCATCTGACTTCAGAGCCCATTCCTTTTCCACATTCTTGAGGTCCTTCTTACTGGGCTCAGTTTTGTTACCTACTGGACCCTAGGCTTTGCTTGCTCCAGAGAGGCTGGCATTACAAAGTAAAACAGCTGGCATTTGTTGTAACTGCAAGCTACAAATGCAACATAAATTTGGAGTAAATTGCAATCCTGATTTGCAGAAGATTTACTAATCAGAGTTTGAGTCATAGATGCTCAATTGTTTTGTTATTCACAGGGTCTCTCCTCACCATACTTTCCATCCTCCCACATATTCCTTCTTACTTAAATTGCTCATGGATGGAGTGCCTACGGGTGGCTCAGTTGGTTAAGTGTTCAACTCTTGATTTCATCTCAGGTTATAATCTCAGGGTTGTGAGATCCAGCCCCATGTCAAGCTCTGTGCTGGGCACGTAGCCTGCTTAAAATTCTCTCTTCCACTCCCTCTGCCATCCCCCCGACCCTACTTGTGCCAGAGCACTTGCTCTCTCTCTCTCAAACAGATAAGTAAATAGATAGCTCATGGATTCCTTGGTCAGTTCAGGGCTGACCCATACCAATAAACCCTGTGGAAAATTCTGTATATAGCTCTTTGTCAATAAAGAGCCTTCTTTTTGGGGGAAGTTTTAAAGGCTTGTTATCCAGATGAATGTTTCAGAAGGAGTATGCTGTATTTTGGAAGAATCTTATGTTTCTTCATTCATTCAAAAATATTTGAGTGTCTGCTGTATGCCATGCCCTGTTCTGGTGCTGGGGATGGAGGGGTGAACCCCACCCACAAAGACTCCACCCAAGCACAATTGCCTTTAATAGAAATACCTGATAAATGAGTAAACAGAGTGGTACGAAACCCTGTTATTTATCACCCCACATTTGACTGTCTGCGTAATCTTCTTGAGATCAGATTGGCTTCAGGATTTTTTTTCTCTTGGGTACCTCCGGCTTCTGGGGCTCCAGAAGGCCATTCCTGCGCTGTCCTCTAGGCTGGAATGGCCTCATCTGCTTCCATTAGATTCCTATTCATCCTTCTGCTGTGATCTCAGTTGCCAGGTTCTGCCCTGTGCCAGCATAACTAGACACCCACACATGACAGTGTCCTGCTTCTGTGAACATGTCTGTCCCCCCTCCTGGATGCTGAACACTTTAATGAGAGCATCTGTGTCTGATTTATCTTTATGTCTCTAGTGCCTAGCATGCATCCTTGTGCACCGATCCCAGTGTGTTTGCTCCAGGAAATGTGGAGTCCCACTGCAGCTGGTGAGGGGGCGGCTGGCATTGTAGAAATTGCTTTAAGGGGAGGGATGGTGGGTCTGGGAGGGGATGCTTTGCACCGGTAGTTGTGTGGTTCTCGGACAAGTTCAGCATGAGCCCTGCCATGACCGGAGGATGTGTGCTAGGATATGAGCAGTGATGACTGAAGAGAGGTGGTATGGAACATTCTGATGAATGTTTAAAGGAAGTTAGAAATGTGAAGTTCTGAGGTTCTGGGGCAGAGCTGGAAGGAATAGTGAAGATGCAGGCTTTTACAGCTGCTGTCCAGCTGGGGTCCAGAGAGGCTGTGGCTTGACCTGGTTCTGACAATTACTTAATTGCAGATCAGCTGGGGGAACCAGGCCACCCAATTCAGAAGGCTTTGCACTATGCCGGGACTCTGGTGACTGATAAGGAAGCAACGGCACAGAGAGGTGAAGTAATGCGCTCCAGATCACACTGCTTGTAAGTGGGGGAGCCTGAATTTGGATGTGGATCTGTCTGATGACAGATGCCAGCTTGTAACCACTGAGCTACCTGTCTCTTCTTGGGGACTTTAAAACTCAAGCTCTGAACACATTTTCAGTTCTCCCCTTTGTCAGCTGTAAGCCGTGATAGGAAAAGAATATCATTAATGTGTTTTATTTCTGTTAAAGCACAGTTGTGTGTTTTCAGAAAAATATTCATGTTTTTCAAATATTAAAATGAAAGCCCCTGAATTATTTACTATGTGCATATACATGAAGTACACAGAAATAACATGAAGTTTTTGAGTTTTTGTTATCATGAAATTTAGAACATCCCTATTTCATTTCTGTCATACTTAATTTAAAAATAAGTATTTTATCGTGTAGTGAATGAGAATCTAGCCCTTCACTGTCATGATCCCTAACTTCATAGGCAATGAATGTAATTACAACCTCTTTACCTGTACAGGTTTTGCATCCCATTTCTCTAACATCTGTTGACATGTGGGCTGGAAAGTAGTTAGATCACTATTTTAGAAGTGATTCTTTCTACTCTTGGGGAATGGGGAATGAATCTTGGAACACTGGAAAAAAAATTTTTAAGTAACAATAAAAAAAAGAAAAAAAAGAAGTGATTCTTTCTAGACACAGAAAAGTTAAATGACATTGAGTTTCAAAATGAGCTGCTAAAGGAACCAAAAATAGAAGTTTTTCTACTACATATGAGATTCACTGAAATTCCTATCATGGAGACTGTCTGCCATCCCTTGGTAGTCTGAAGTCCTGGTCCTGGACCCTCAGCCCTGTTCTAACACCAGAAATGCTTCTGCGGGGGTGGGAGGGGGCAGTCATGGCCAGGGAAAGGCAAAGGCAGGGCTGACAGGATTGTTTCTAGATCATTCCTAACCTTGCTGTTATAACATAGTTTTTCAGGTGGGAGATAATATGCTCATTAAAGTCTGAGTGTTCATTTACAAATAAAGCCAGAAACCCAAAATGGCTCTATTACATAGATAAATGAGCAGACATAAATGGACTCAATTTTAGTTTTTTCATGCTCTGTCATTCAGGCAAAGGAATAGGGACATAAGTAGCTATTTAAAAATAAACCAGTGCTTTGTTCATTTACTTTAAAAGCCACTGATTGGAATTAATAATCAGAGTTTCAGTACATGGAGATAAGAGAATGACATTACAGTGCATGGAGATAAGAGAATGATTTTTTTTTATTTCTTTATGTAATCTAACTTTTAAAATTCATCTTGATTCACAAACAGTGAAGAAAGCAAATGAAATTCAAACGGTATACTTACTAGGGACATTTAAATTTTTAGCACAAATAACAAATTCTTGTCTCTTGCCCATCTTCCACCTAAATTTGTTTTTATGGAATGACCTTTGGTACCAACTTATTTTACAGTAAAATATTTCCTGAGCTTTTATTTTGAATTGAAATGGCCTTTTCTGTCAAGTATGGTATTTATAAAAGTTTCTTTGATGAAAAGTCCATGAATTTTGTGCAAATAACCCAGGCAGCCTCAAGCTTAGTGATAACATTTGTATAGGACTTTTATGGCTTTATATGATACATTCCCACTCAGTTTATTAGACCCTTACCTATGAGTATTCCGTGAAATTCACATTTTACTGATGAGAGCCATGTAGAGGGAGGTGTCTTAGCATGGTTCTGGGTATAGAATGTACAGCAGGTACATTTTGTTTTAAAAGGAAGTTAACAGAGAACACAGTAGGTTGTTTAACTTGTGCGAAGTAGCACGGCAAATACAGTGCGATACCAAGAACTGAACTTCTTTTCTTAGAAGTTCCTTATGCTGTCATTGTTTCACTGATATATTTTCAGGCTTTTTCAAAAGGGCAAATTAAAAATATTCATTTTGCTTAATTGAGATAAAATTCACATAACATAAAATTAACTACTTGAAAGCGTACTTTTCAGTGGCATTTACCACATTCACGATGTTCTGTATCCTTCACCCCATCTACTTCAAAAATGTTTTCGCTATCCCAGAGGAGATCCCATATCCATTAAGCTATAACCCCATTCTATCCTCTGTCCAGCTACAGGTAGTTATCAATTTGCTTCCTGTCTCTCTTGATTTACCGATTCTAGATATTTCATGTAAATGGGCTCATATAGTATGTGACTGTCTTAGTCTGTTCAGGCTGCTGTAACAGAATATCATAGGTTAGCTGGGTTGTAAACAACAGAAATTTATTTCTCGTATTTCTGGAGGCTGGGAAGTCCAAGATCAAGGCTCGAGCAGATACGATGTCTCACTCATGGACGGCTCTATTCTCATCATGTCCTCACACGGGAGCTCTCCAGGGTCTCTTTTATAAGGGCACTAGTCATTTCCCAAAGTCTGTACCTCCTAATACCATCACACAGGAGGTTAGAATTTCAACATGTGAATTTTGGTGGGGCATAAACATTCAGTCCATTGCAGTGATCTTTGTGTCTGGCTTCTTTCATTAAGCATAATGCTTTTGAGATAAATCTATGTTGTAGCATGTATCATCACTTTATGATTTTTCATATGTGAATTTTATTCCATTGTAGAGATAGACCATATTTGGTTTATCCATTCATTAGTTGATGGACATTGAGTTGTTTCCATGTCTCAGTGATTTTGAATAGTGCTGCTGTGAATGTTTGTGTTCACATATTTGTTTGAACACTTGTTTTCAGTTCTTTGCAGGTATAGTTGAATTTTCAGGTTATATAGAAATTTATGGCAACTGAACCATTTTACATTCTTACCAACAAGGTACAGGTGTTCAGATTCCTCCACATCATTGTCAACACTTGTTATTTGAGGTTTTTCTTTTTTTACCCTGACAACCCTAGTGGATATGAAGCGGTATTTCCTTGTGGTTTTGATTTGCATTTCCCTGATAAATGTTCAGATTTTAATGCATAGAATTAATCAGAAAGTGAGCTTTGGTAAGACAAAATCAACATCAAAATGGTTGGCTTCATCTGTCTTCAGGAAGTTATGTAGCACTAGCATAAGCTTAGCCCTAGGGTGCCTGACTCTGAGCTGAAAATAGAGAACATGTTGCTTTGGGAGTAGAATAATGTACATAGATAACAAGACCCCAAATATCCCCTAAACATTTTTTAAAATACTGCTTAAATTGATGACAAAAAATAAATTCATCATGTTTTGTTTTTATATCACCTGCCAAAGATACTTAACTTCTTTGCATTGTAGAACCTTTTTAATGTAATTTTTTCATGTCTTAATGGTCTATTTGTTTATTTTTGCAGTGTGAGTGAAGACATCCAGGATGGCTCAGGGAACCGGGGATCAAAGAGCAGTGGGGATTGCTGACCCAGAGGAGAGTTCTCCAAATATGATAGTCTACCGCAAAGTAAGGTCTCTTGTTAAATGCTCAGGATGCTGCCTGTGTGTGTGTGTGTGTGTGTGTGTGTGTGTGTGTGTGTGTGTGTGTATTGTGTGCAGGGTTGAGTGATGGTTGACAGCTTGACAAATGTTTTCTGCCTAACTGCTTTGACTGATAAATGAATATCGTTTTCTTCTCACATCCTCTGATTTTCTAAAATTCAAGGAACTTTGGTTTGTCATACTTTAAAAATATGATTTGGTTTTCTTTAAAGATTTTATTTTTAAGTAACCTCTACACCCGATACCAAACCTGGGGCTTGAACTTACAACCTGGAGATCAAGAGTTGCATGCTCTATAGACTGAGCCAGCCAGGTGCCCCCGATTTGGTTTTCTTTAAATGTGAAGATTGCCTAAGCAATACAGAGGGAGATATATTCTGCTTTGAGGTAAAAGACTTTGTGTAACATTTATCAGTTGATTGTTTTTGAACCTGTAGCAGGTACAAGATCCGGTCTAGATGCTTTGGGAGATACAGAGCTTTGCATGTATTAAATGTTTGCCATTGTTGGGAGACATAACATGCACACAAATAAATGTAATAACTTAAGTGTTGATTTCCAAAAGAGAAGTGCAAATCGAGTGTTCTATGAAATCAGAGGAGCAGGTAATCACTTCCAGACTCAGGCCAGGTGTGCACTGGCAGAGGAGTGGCCTTTGAACTCCATTTTCAAGGATGGGTAGGACTGCTTTATGTGGAAAGTAGAAAGGAAGAGCAACGTTCCAGGTGGTCAGATGTGTTAAGCAAAGGGAAGGAGCTGAAGAAAGTGAGAGGCAACCAGAACCAGTGAGCTTGGGGGCAGTGGTGACTTACGTGGAGTAATGGAGGTAGGATTTTGGGAAGAGCCTGAATAGCCAGATTTGAGAATGGTGAATTATAGGCAATTTAATCATGAAAAACTTTTATGCTAGGAGTTGTAAAATTATCTCTTTGGGGTTATGAGTCTTGCCCAGGTGTGCCAGATGCATTATTATGAAGGCAGATTTGAGGCTCTGGAGGGAGAGTGTTGGTATTTCTGTTTCTGTGAGAAAGGTAAGGAGGACACTAATCTAGCAGGGGAAATACCCCTCAGAATCAAGTGGGACTGAGCAAAGGGATTAAAGGGTCTGAATTAAAAATGACTTGGAAACTGAATGAATATAGAATTAGGAGAGGAATAAAGAATCAAAGATGACTGTGCTTTGACATTGGGTTACAGAAAGACATTGATGCTATTAACTCAAATCGGGATATTTGGAAAAATGTCTTAAAGGAAGGAACTATGGCACGTGAGTTTTACTTGTGCACATGTTGAATCTGAGAGAATAACTGCTTATTAATACACCTTTTTAAGGCTCGCATATGTATGACAATTTAACCTAACTATATTATATATTAATAAGGAAAATATATTAATGTTTTTTCATTCATTTCACTAAATATTTGAGTTATCTGCTGAGTTCTGTGTATTCTGCAAGACTGTGTTTGATCTCTGCCAATCACATGGGCAAGGCTGAACTAGCTATTCCTGGATGATCAATATGGTAGACTTTTCTCTTTCCTTATAAAGATAGAACTCAAACTAATCTTGCTTTGAGTATCAAATTCCTTAATCCTTTGCTTTGTAAAAGAATGTTTAGATAACCTTTCTCTAACAGAGATGTCTATTAAGTTGTAGTAAAGAAAAAAGAGATTAACAGGGCTAACCAATTAGTGAAGCATACAGAATAGAAAGATGTTTATTCATCATTACCTTAACCCACCCATGCTGGGAAACCCTGTGCCAAGCTCACAGGAACATGAGCATTGGAATCAGATGTAGGTTAAAATTATTGCAACTCTACTACTTCCTCGTGGTGTGACCTTGTGTTATTTAACTTCTATGACCTTCAGTTTTTTCATTTTTAAAAAGAAAAATAAGAGTTGGGAGGAAGGGTAGTACCTTGTGGGATCATTATGAAGATTCATTTAGGTAAAATAAATGAGGCATTTTGCATCTTACTTTGCATGGAGGTGGTCCATAATGAATGCTTCTTTTCTTTTATCTTTAGGTCTTATAAAAACAGTCATTTGGAGAGGAAATAAATTTTAAAATGTATAAATGTTTGTGCTATTAGTAAGTTGGATAAAGTATGTTCATACAGTGAGTTGCTTTTCTAAGACACAGGAAAACAATGCAATTTTTTAAAATTTAAATTCAATTATTTTTATATTGTTCAGGAGATTGTAAACCAATGGGTTATTAAAGGTTGGTAGGAAACGTAAAGGTCATGCAACCCAAATGCCTTTCTGGTATTATAAATGTTTGGTATTATGTTGAAGGGAAAACTTCCTCCAGGTTTGTGGGAACTTGATTTTACTTTTTAGGTGATAGGAGGGGACTCTTTTTTGGTTTAATTTAGATACAAATTGTCAATTATTGTTCTTCAGAGATATGGCTACTGGCCATTTGGTTTCTATATTGGAAATATATCTTGCTTATGACAAATTTGTGTGTGAGCTATGCATGTCTTCATGTTATTTGCTATATTAATTAATTGCTATAAAAGGGATACTGCATCTGTTCTGTCTCTTAGGAAGAAATACAGCATTGCTTTGTATGGGTCTAGGACCTGGAATCATTTAAACCTGGTTACTTTGATTAAATCATGGTTGTGTTTCAACCATGGGCTATTAATCTAGTTCTCCACTCAAAGCAGGGCTATAGAGCAGCCATTGGCTACAACCAATACAACCAATATTGCAGGATACTATCCTCAAGGTGTCAGTAAAGATTAAACCTTGAAACCAAGGTCAATTCAAAACATTTGCTATGGAAGTCCTCCTCTATCATGGTTTTTCCAGGCTGTAAACTCTAAAACCAAACCTTTTTTTTTAGAAGTCTACAACAGAAATTTGCATTAAAAATTATGCAAACAGTGCTTTCCTTTTTGTTTTTGTTCTCTTGTTTGTTGTTTTTTATGTCAGATGTTTTTAGTGTGAAGTTTTTGCTTGGACCGTGTTGTGTTGATTCAGACACTGGCATTTAAAAAGCCAAATCTGGGGCGCCTGGGTGGCTCTAAGCAACTGCCTTTGGCTCAGGTCATGATCCTGGAGACCCAGGATCGAGTCCCACATCGGGCTCCTTGCTCGGCGGGAAGTCTGCTTCTCCTTCTCTCACTCCCCCTGCTGTGTTCCCTCTCTGGCTGTGTTTCTCTCTGTCAAATAAATAAAATCTTAAAAAAAAAAAAAAAAAGCCAAATCTGGAGAAATGCTGCTTTCTGGTAAACTTTGGAGTAATAAGTGGGATGATTATGTCCATGATGTTGTGACTTTTAAATGCCGTTTAGGATGGTAACCTTCTGACATATGACTAATGATGGGTGGGTTTCTTAAGCCTACACTCTCAGAATCTTCTTCATTTTCTTTTCATGTTTTCTGTGTCATTAACTGTGAGAAGTTGTACTTTCCCAAGGCATCATTTATTTATTGAGTTGAACAAACATCCTGATATAGTTTTTCATCCTTCACATTCACATTTTGGGTTGGAGGTGTGGATGAAAAATGTATTGGCCACATTAAAAATCTATTTAAGAGAACAACTTAATTATTCATTAAGTCACCCAGACCCTGTTAACCTTTTTTATATTCTTGGATCCAAAAGATCCTGGGTCATTGAATTGTCCAATGTAGGGACAATATTTGAACTTGGCTGAACATCAGATCATTTAGGGGTGTTTTATAAAAATATTGTTCCCCAAAGGATCCCCCCTCAACAAGATATTTTTGTTTCATAGATCTGAACTGGGTCCTGGGAATCTGGGTCTTATTTTATTTTTTATTTTTTAATTTAAAAAAATTACTTATTTGAGGGGGCAGGGCATGAGCAAGGAGGGGCAGGGCAGAGGAAGAGGGAGAAGCAGACTCCCTACTTATCCTGACACTGGCCAATCCCAGGACCCTGAGATCAGGACCTGAGCCGGAGGCGGACACTTAACCCAAGGAACCACCCAGGCACCCCCCCTGGGAGTCTGCATTTTAAACACTTCTCAGGTGAATCTGAGTTTGAAACACACTTATTAATATCTTTTACAATAGCTGGGTAGAATATGCATGGCAAAGTAATGGGAAAGCTGATGTTTTGAAGTGGGTTATTGATTTTATATTTATAGATCTCTCAGATGCAGAACCACTCTTCTGTCATAGACTTACAAGTAAAGGATTTTAGTAACACTGTCATTTAGAAGAGCAAACTGAGGGATGGAGAGTGTGTAACTTACATAAAGTTACCCAGCAGTTTGCCAGTGAAGCCATGACTGGGTCCAGGTAGCTGACTACCTCTGTTGGTGTCCCTTCCACCACCATGTTATCAACCACAGACTACCACTGCCACATTGTTGGGGCTCAACAGGCATTGAATGAATTAGTAAATGAAAAGACCATGTAGCAGATCTTTGCTTTTCATGCCTGTTCTCAGAGACTTGACTTGGGTTAACTTTGAGCATTTGTAATGCCAAAGCTTCCTTCTGCTTGCTCGTGCTCTTGTTTCTTGGGTAAAGATTTTCTAAAATGTTTACTTTCTTTAATAAACTCAAAATTCTTTTGAGTGCAAGTGGCTTCCTTTCCGATTTTGTTCAGTTCTCTGAGTTGTATTAATAATATATCTTGAGAAATTTCCAACTGGACTGATAATTTGATTTGGTAAAACTCTGGGCAATTAGATGGTAGTTGGATGGAGAAAACTGTAGCTTAACTTGACTCAGACTTGGGTCACGAGGCAGTACAGTGTGATGGAAGATGCCAGACAGGGAGCAGAGAGCTCTGGATATCTGGCCTCAGCTCCCACGCTTACTGTTTGGTTCTCAGGATGGGAATCTTCCTTTTCCTAGCTCTGTTTCTTATTTTTACTTCCTCTCCTTTATCTTCCTCCTTCCTTTCCAGCCACAAAATACTTCTTACACAAAAAGATATATTCAGTGTCCACATAAAGTAGAAAGGAGCATAATAAAATGAACCCTGTGTACCTAGAAACCCATCAATGCAATAAATGAAATATTACTTTGGCTTAATTTCCTTTTCTGTAAAATGAGGTGATTGGACTAAATATTGTAAACATACATTTCTGCAATGGTTTACAAGTTTCATTCTGTAAGTTTTTAATCATTAGAAGTCAATAAACTTCCCTGATGTCAAAACAATGTTGTGAGACTGCTGATGTGCTTTAAGGGTCTTTTGAACTTTTCTGGAAATATTTTAAACAGTCCTGCATGACCTAAACTGCATTGAGATAAGACCTCATGTAGTTAGGCATCAAAAGAAAAATGGTACTTGTAATGTTTTAACAGTCAACAGTTATTTTCTGGGTAGTGACCTGTTTCTTTGGCTCACGAGTAACATTTAAGACGTTCATAGAGATATCATTTGATGGGACTGATTGCATGTTAGACAGGTAGCAGGAGCTGTGTTTAAATAGTAGCACTGGATACTGTAGTAATACCTAGTGTTAAAGATGAATTAGAAGTCTTAGAGAAAGAAGAAAAAGCCAATATTCTTGTAGATCATTGCTGACTTCCTTCACTTGTTAGTTTCCAGTTATTTATTCCTTCTCTGCTGGAATTTGGGTCTTGACTTTGTGTTGCCCTGATATTCCAAGGTCACTCTCCCTGATGTGCTGGGACCCATGTAGTCCTGGGCAGAAGTTGCTTTAGGCATATTTCCAAAAAGTAAATGTAGCACTATATTCGTTACACAGGCAGTGGTATGCAGCAAGAAGGGGGAAAAAAGTCTCCCCTGGAAGAGGCAAGCCTGATGAGCAAGCTGAGACTAGGACATGGTTTTGGAATTCACGGAAGGCAGTGGTAGTGGCCAGCACAACTGAGAGTCAGGGAACCTAGAGACCCTGGTGGCCAAGGCACAATGAGGCTTACCAATAAGGGTAATTTATTACCATTGAGGGTCATTTGCATGCCAGACGCTAGGAATGCAAGATGAAGTCTGTGCCCTGACAAAACCTGTAGGTAACTAGGCAATTGCAAGAGGCTCTTGGTAGAGGTGAGCTGAGGAATGTGGAAGGAGGCAGAAGGGTCATGAAGTCCGTATCAAGAGGAAGGATGACGATCTTATAGAAGACATCCAGAGGATTTGGCACCTGCCTTAATTCGTGAAAGATGAATAGGAATTAACCTGGCAGAGAAGGGGGAAAAAGGAGTTTAGGAGGGAGAAAGACTGCCACATGGAAAGGGACAGAGTGGGAACTTCAAGTGGCTGTTTTCTCGGAGCTACATATATATGGATGGGGGTGAGAAATAAAGTTGGGTGGGGGAGATTAGGGATGGATGATGCAAGATCTTACATATCATTCCAAAGATTTAGGACATTATGCAGGTATCTTCCCTTTGTACCTGCATATCCATGTTCTACTCCCTCCTGCCCCTCCTTGCTGCTCCCTGCCCCAGGAGGTGGACTCATCTGCAGGGCCCTTGGGAGCTCTGGCTTTGAATCAAGTTTGGTCAGTAGAAGCCTGGAGACAGATGGGAGGGAGGAAAAAGAGCAAAGCCAGGTGTTCCTGCCCACGGCTCCCTCTCTGTAGAGTCTTGTACTACCCATGCCCCTTGACTGAAGGTCATTGTTCCTCCAGGGCAGACTGTTCTCCTCTGGGTCTGATATCCTTTTCTTCTCCTCATCCCTTTTGGGCACCTGGGTGGCTCCAGTTTGTATAGTCCTCTGTTGGCTGTATAACCAATTACTCCCAAATGTCATGGGGCTCATTGCCTTAAGCGTGACATTTATGATGTCATAGTTTCCGTGGGTCAGTAATCTTAGGTGTGTCCTTTGGAGCAGTGCCTCGGCAGTGTCCACAGTGATGGTCTCAGGGCCTCACTAACCTGGAGCTACTCCCAGTTTCTTATCACATGTGTTTCTCCACAGGGTAGCTTACAACAAGGTAGCTTGTTTTATCAGAGTAAGCAAGGAAGAAGAGGCGGAGGGGGGGGTGGGTGATGGTAGTGGGAGTTTTACTCTTTTATAACCTAATCTTGGACATAACTTTCTATATCCTTTCTGTTATGAGCAGGTGACTAGGTCCACTGCTAAATGAGGGGTTTACGCACAAGTCAGAGATTCCTGAGTGTTCCTTGTGGTTCTGCCACTTCTTTATACTTGGTCCTTTTGGAAATAAACCTTTCTTGAATTGTTTTATGTATGCCATCCATTTCCTGATGAGTCTCTCACTCATGCAGGTATTAACCCCAAAGCAAAGGAAAGCCACTGAAACCTTGTTTTTCTTCATAAGGAAAGTCAGCATGAAAGAACTTGAAGCCAAGAAGTCATATGATCAGTATGGAGAACGCACTTGTACAGAGAGAGTGGGAGAGAAATGGTAAGATTAGTGGGCAGAATGGTTTGGTGCTTTTATAGGAATTCAGGTGAGGACAAAATGACATCCATGTCAATGGCAGTGGTAACACAGATGAAGGGCTTGACAGATGTTTAGGAGGTACAACCAACCATGTTTGGTGGCCAGTAAGATGTAGGGCAAATCTGAGGGGAATAGGAGATATCTTTTCACCAGGTTACGCCTGGGAAATGTCAGATCTCCTGGAACCAACAAAATTTTGAACCAAGTAACTATAAAGCTGGGTTGCCTGCCCTTCTGCTCCTTGTGGTTAGAGAAGTCGAGTGTCATGGAAGGAGTGTGTAACTGGGCCACAATGTCTCTGTGTCGATTGTGGCTGCAACACTAGCTGGCTTTGGGCTGTGCACAGGTTGTCTCTGTTTCAAGTCTAGTTCCGCCATTTGGAAGTAAGGGGTCAGCTAGGCTGGGGGACCTCGAAAGTACTTTCAGCTCTAACATGCCAGGGCTTTCATAATCTAAAATAAAGACATCCACATTTCTGTACCTATTTATTCTTTTTATAGCCTTCTCTGTTTTCTTTTAAATTTTCTTTAAAAAGTTAACCCAAGCAAAACTTTAAAAAGTTAGATAAGTCAGTATGTTTCAAACAAATGCTTTTTGGTCTTGAACATTTAGAATTTCTTTTCTTTTTTCCCCAATGATTAACTACAGAGAGTATTCTGGGTAACAAATTTAACTGTTCAATCTGAATTTTAAGATTCCTTTCATTAAGTATTTTGAAGGTTTTTTTATTGCCTTAGAAAGAACGATTCTGTTTTCCTTTTCCCCTAGGACTGGAAAAGCCAGAGGAAAAGCTCCCCATCATGTTATCTTGGTTGGCAAGAGACAGGAGTGTGGGCAAGTCCCCAGGGAGTGGTATCAGTGTCCGCAAATGAAAGGGATGGTATTTTTAGTGTCGAGAACAGCTCAGTGTGTTTTAATATGTTGTGTTTCCATGAGTATAACTTTCTAATTTGGAAAACCTTTGGTGTGCTCAAGACTTCATTTCATTTTTTCCCCCCATCTTTCCCCCTTGTTTCATTTCAAAGAGTCTAAGCAATTTGTTTCTCTCACTGTTGACACTCATTTGCAGTATTCCTACAATATGGAGAACTTGAATGGCCATAGAGTGAAGTCCTCATTCTCAGGATTTTGAAAAAGAAAAATTAAAAACCTATAGATATCTATGAAGGGAAAAATAAATAAATGTTTCCGTGGTTGTGGATAGGAGCATTATTTTTTAAGAATATGATTGCCAAAGAAATCAAAACTGAAAATGGGCAAGACTTTGATCTGCATTCTCACTTCTAAAAATGTATTATAATAAAGGAATGGGAAAAATATACAAAGATAGATATATAGATACAGACAAACATTCACACCAAAAGAATATTCATATCTCTGTGGTAAATAATATTAAAAGATATAAATAAAATATTTGTTGAAAAGGAACTAAATCATCACAGGAGGATAGGATTTATATTTGGAATGACCCTCCACCCCCAGTTACATTACTGGGTCTGTGTTCCTGTAGACGTACTAATTGAAGGTAAACCTTCCTTGAAAGGAAGATGGTTCTTGACCACCTGAGATATAGTCCAGTTGAGTATTCCCTATTTTAAAAACTCTACTGGACTTGGCCATTTTTGTAAAATTTTTGTTTTCTTCACTAAATACAATGGTTGTGTGGATTTACCAAAATTTTATTGTTTGCATTGCTTTATTATTTTCTACAATCCCTGTGCTCAGCTCTGGGATCATTTTTCTTTTGTCTGGAGAACCACCTTCAGTATTTTCTTTAGCACATATCTGCTGATGTAAGATTAAGGAAGATAGTAGGGATTTATTGGCTACCCACTCTATACTGTGCTACCCACTCTATACTACCGTACCCCGAATCATGTAATCACCAGAATGGCTTGTTAGGAAAGTGGTGGTCATCCTATATTCCATGGCAAGGAAACAGGATCAGAAGGAGTAAATGGTATTGAGATTCGAATCTGGGTTTACATTATCCCAGAGTTTGTAATATTTTAAAGAACTTTTTAAAGAAATTAAATTGTGTAGAAAAGAAACAAAGGAAATCTCAAACCTGTTTATAGTTAATTATAGGAAGTTTGGTGTTGATAAGGTGGGTTCATAGAGGAGGGAGGAATTTCAAGAGAAATAACTTGAATTGCATCTTTAAGAAAGGGGGGATTTTGTTTTGTAGGAAAAGCCAAGAAATGATTTTATGTGATGGGAGTTATGAAAGCAAAGGTGTGGTGATAAGAAAACATAGATGTACTTAGGAAGCAGTTTATTTTATTACACTAAATCTAGGGGGTGTGCCTGGTGTAATAATAGCCTTATTCTTCATATGGAGAACCCGAGCAAGAAAACACTAGACATTTTTAGTTCTGAAACTCATGTGGTAAGATATGGGTAATGCTGAGCTTTCTGCTGATTGATTTTCTTTCTTTCCTTTTAAAAATTCATTGTTTTCCATTTTAAAAATAATAATTCATTTTCCAAAAGAATATATAAGCTACAGAAAAAAATATTGCACATTCCTACTATACAAACATGACCACAGCTAATATTTTGGTCTATTTCCTTCCAGGCTTTTATTTTATGTAAGTATATATTAGCACATATATAATGAATAGTCAAAGCGATCTTGAAAAAGAAGAACCAAGCTGGAGATATTAAAGTCTCAGACTTCAAGATATTATAAATCTGTAGTAATCAAAACAGTATGGTACTGACACAGAAACAGACACATAGATCAACTGAACAGAATACGGAACCCAGAAGTAAACCCTCAGTGATATGGCCAATTAATCTATGACAAAGGAGGCGAGAATATACAATGGGAAAGACAGTCTCTTCAGTAAATGGTGCTGGGAAAATCGATAGCTACATGCAGAAGAATGAAACTAGACCACTTTCTTCCACCATACACAATAATAAACTCAAAGTGGCTTAAAGACCTAAATGTGAGATCGGAAACCATAAAACTCCTGGAAGAAAACATAGGCAGTCATTTCTTTGACAGTTGTAGAAACGTTTTTCTAGATATGTCTGCCCAGGCAAGGAAAATAAAAGTAAAATTAAATTATATTTTTGGGACTATACCCAAATAAAAAGTTTTTACACAATGAAGGCAACCATCAACGAAACAAAAAGGCAACTGACTGAATGGAAGAAGATATTTGCAAATGATATATTCAATAATAGGTTGCTATCCAAAATTTATATAGAAATCACACAACATAACAAAAATCCCCTATGGGCAGAGGGCCTGAATAGACATTTTCCAAAGATATACAGAGGGACAACAGACATATGAAGAGATGATTAACATCACTAATCATCAGGAAAATGCACATGAAAACCACAGTGAGGTATCACTTTACACCTGACAGAATAGCAAGACTCATAACCAAGAAATAACAAGTGTTGACAAGGGTGTGGGAAAAAAAGGAAGTCTTGTGCTCTACTGGTAGGAATGCAAATTAGTGCAGCCAATGTAGAAAACAGTATGGAGGTCCCCCCCAAAAAATAGAATTACTGTATGATCAACTAAGTCCTCTACTGGATATTTACCCAAAGAAAATGAAAACATTGGTTTGAAAAGATACATGCACCCCTATGTTTATTGCAACATTATTTGTAATAGCTAAGATATAGAATCAGCCCAAGTGTCCATCCATGGATGGATAAAGAAGATGCAGTGTAAATAAATGACAGAATATTACTCAGCCATAAAAAAGAATGCAATCTTGTTATTTGCAACGACATGGATGGACCTAGAGGGTATAACGCTAAGGAAATAAGTGAGACAAATACTATATGATTTCACACACATGTGGAATTTAAGAAACAAAACTTGTAAACAAAAAAGAGACCGAAAAAATGGACTCAAATATAGAGAACAAATGTGTTTATCAGAGAGGAGACAGGGGATGGGTAAAGTAGAGGGGATTAAGGGTACACTTACTGAGAATTGAGCAATGTATAGAAATGTTGAATAACTATATTGTATGCTTGAAACTAATATGATACATGTTAATTATACTTCAATTAAAAACATAAAAATAAAAATGTATTATTAGCCTAGTGGGTAATCATAGCATATATACTATTTTATGTTTTCCTACCATATCCTAAGCATTAATCTGTGCTACAGTATGTCATCATAATCATAAGTTTTGAAGACTGTATTACATTCCAAGTAGATAGTGTACTGTAATTTATTCAGTTCCTTCTTATTAGTAGCAAGATTTAGAATTTCTAGGTCACAGGGCATGACCTGTGTCATGACTTCTGAAACATATTGTTTTCCAGAAGGAAATATAGGCTGTCCTTCCGTGGGTTGCTGTCACTGTTCATTGAACTTAAGAAGAGGGTGAGAGGGGTACCTGGGTGGCTCAGTCATTGAAGCATCTGCCTTCGGCTCAGGTCATGATCCCAGGGTCTTGGGATTGAGTACCGCATCAGGCTCCCTACTCATTACAGAGTCTGCTTCTTTCTCTCCCTCAGCCCTTCCCCCCAACTCATGCTCTCGCTCTCTCTCTCTCTAATACATAAATTAAAAAAAGAAAGAGAGCCAGGGGATCTCTAATAATTAGGGCTACAGTATTCTTTGCTGTCTACCATGAAACCAGATCCCCATCCTGATGTCTGACTGGCCTTGCAGCACTACCCTTATCTGGAGAGCCTCAACGCCTGGGTATTGAGACATTTTCAACTTGGCATGTTTCCAATCCGTTTGCTATTTTATTCTCTATTTGTTTTTCTTAAGCAACTAACTCAATAAGAATAACCTCTTTCCTCTCCCCACCCCCTGTATTTTTCCTGCCCGCACCACCTCTGCCTCCAGTTTAGCCATGGGGTTGCATCTTATATTTTAAAGCTATATACAAAAGCACAGTTCTGAGATGGAGCCAAGATCTGCAGCCAAGTTTGAAGAATAAAACTTTAAAACAGCTCTTCTGTCACACACTTGCGAGGGGAGGCAGGCTTTGCTATAAATAAGGCAATTCCATTTCTATCTCATCTTTTGCAGCCCTCTTGGATAATGCTTTTTGTATGACTGCAGTGTTCTCTTGCTGCCCACTCACCCTTTCAACCTTCCCTTTAATATTGCATTTTATTTAAGCGTTCAGTAGTTTTAGAGTTTAGGGACCCTGCTTGAGAGAGAGTTAGGAGTTTCCTTTCATTCTTGAGGGTTAAGTGGATGAGATTAAGTGGCTGACTTGTAGAAACTACATTTTATCTGGGACAATTTCTGGCGGCTGCTGTATTAGTTTCCTATGGCTGCTGTAACAAATTACCATAAAATTAGGGGCTTAAAACAAAACAGATTTATTCTCTTATAGTCCTGGAGGTCAGAAGTCTAAAATGATTTGGCAGGGGTGTATTCCTTCTGGAGACACCAGGGGAAAACCCATTTCCTTCATATTTCTAGAAACTGCCTACATTTCTCAATTCATGACCCTTCATCCCTCTGACCTCCTTGGGCTATTGCATCTTCTTCTCTGACTCTGCCCCTCTCACAACCCTCTTTCAGGAAACTGTGATCACATGGAGTCCACCCAGATAACCTAGGGTGACCCTCCCATCTCGAAATCCTTAACTTACACTTGCAAAGTCCTTTTTGCTGTGTGAGGCAGCATATTCACAGGTTTTGGGAGTTACGATGTGGACATCTTGAGGGGGAGGAGGGCTGTATTCTGGCTACTACACTATCTTAGAAAAGGGAAAGAAAAATAATTTTGGAATTTTACCCATTTTTCATAACTACAGAGAGGGTGTGCTGAAAGCTTGGTTTTCCTTTTGGCGTTTGGCATGGTAGATGTATGGCAACCCAAATTAAGTCTAGGATATCAGTTTGTATTTGCTAATGTCCCTTTTCAGTGACTGGTGGTCAGGATAGGGGTGGGTATCTTAGTTAAAGAGTTTTCTTGCCTCCTTACTGGGTGCTTATCTTAGGCTCTTTGTAGGGCACTGAGGGGAAGTGACCAAGCAGATGCACTTTTTTTTTTTTTTAAGTAGGCTTTAAGCCCAGCAAGGAGCCCAGTGTGGGGCTCGAACTCATGACTGTGAGATCAAGACTGGAGCCAAGATCACGAGTCAGACACTCAACTGACTGAGTCACCCAGGTGCCCCCCAACCAGACACATTCTAAATAAATGAAGGAAAATCTTCTTTACTATAGCCTCCTACAGTGGTGGTTTTCCTACGGGAGTGTTCATCTCTAGTTATTTTAGAAAATATAGAAACTGTGGTACTGAACAATACAGTGAATAAACATTTTCCTCATGGCTGGCCAGAGAGTACAATGGAAGACTATGGTCTTACGTTCTTTTTTAAGCACTAAGAGAGCACTGGCAAAATTCAGCCTTTCTAACTTAGAAATGTGCCAGGCTGCTTGTCGACTCTCCCGAGGACTCTCTTTTCACCATTTTTCATGTGCTGGTGAGTCACAACACGTAAGGGCAGACAAAGGTGCACAGGTGACAGTGCTGGCTGTGGAGACACCAGGCCACGGCAAGATCCTGGGTGTTAAAATGACTCAAGGCGGTGAGCCCTTCCAAAGAGCTAGTCACAGAAGCAGATGATAAAGCCTAATTGTCACAAAGGTTTGGAGTGAGCTTTTTCTATATAAAAGGATTGATTAATGTCACTACCTTCACTGCCTTCTGGGGAAGGATGGGTCAGTAGTTGAAAACAAAATCTGCTGTGGCCGATGACTTGTTAAAATTTTAGGGCAGAGTTCAGCAAACTACTTGCTCTTGGACCTCACTCATCCCCATATCAGTTCTTGTGTAGTGCTTGAGCTAAGGGTGGTTTTTAAATTTTGAAATGGTTGGGAAAAAAACACACTATTCCATGATGCATGAAAATTACGTAAAATTCAGATTTCAGTGTTCATAAATCATGATTTGCCAAAACATAACCATGCCATTCGTTTATTAGTGGCCCATGGCAACCACGGAGGAGTTGAGTGGTTGTGGCATACATTGACCATATGACTGAAAAAGCCTAAAATATTTACTACCTGGCCTTTTATAGAGACTTTTGCAACCTCGGTTTATAGGGACTTGGGGGAGACTAAGAAAGCCTCCGCAAATGTCCTTGATGGGACAATATTTCCATAGGATCGGAGACCTAGTGATTCTGCCCAGTGGGAACTCATTTCAAGGGACCCACAGGGAGTCTAGCTGGAGAATGGGTATACAAGTTCACCAGACACCAGGTATATTCATAGGATGCTATAAATAATACACAAATCCTGTCATTTGTGCTTTGAATAGTGTGTCTCCTTTATTGAAGGGTCACAGAGTTTATTCCAGTACTTTATTGAAGAGATTTATTTGGTTGGTTGTTTGGTTTTTTTTTTTTTTTTTTTTTTTTTTCTAAATGAAGAAGAACATATTGAGCTGTTGGAAGTGTTGGGCTGTGTGTTCTGAAATATCCCAGTAGGATAAGTGCCAGCTACCTACGTTTCAGATGCAATGTCCAAATGGCTCTCACTTCTCCAGGACCCACTTTGTCCAGGCATTGGGCCAGTGCTTTGGCACATGATGGCTCACACTGACAGCACCTCTGCTAGAGCACGGGCGCTCTTCCCACTCTGCCTGGGTGGCAAGGGGCTCGTGGGGGCGGGGGGAGCCTGTGCCTGCGGTGCTGCTCTAAGTGTGAGGCCACTTCTTCACTGCCCGTGCTGTCTTCACAAGACCTGGAAGGAGCAGGCTGGCCACTTGGGGAACTCCATCATTCTGGTCTTTTCTCTGGGAGAGTAGGGCTATCTCCACCTCATCAGCAAAATGCTCTAACCGCTGAGTTATAGTTCTCAGTGATAACATTAACTTCCATCGCTTTGCTTATTGCTGTATCTTGACTACTGGGAATAGTGCTGCGACAATGCGCAGAGATCCTTTTTAGGTACAGACTTTGTGGCCTTTGGCTAGAAACCCAGAAGTGGGATTGCTGGATCATATGCTAATTCCGTTTTAATTTTCTGAACCTCCTTACTGTTTTTCACAGTGGCTGTCCCAACCTACCTTTCCACCAACAGTGACTAAGGATTCCTTTTTCTTCTCATCCTCAACGACATTTGTTATTTCTTGTCTTTTTGGTAAAGGTCATTCTAATAGGTCTTTTGTGATCTTTGTGATCTTCATTTACATTCACAGTAGCCAAGATATGGAAAAACCTAAATGTTTGTCAGTAGGTGGATGGATAAAGAAAATGTGGTATGTATATATGTGGAATTTGACTCAGGCAAAAAAAAGAAGAAAACTCTTTTGTCATTTTAGGGAGGGCACCAATGAAACTAGAGGACATTATGCTGAGTGAAATAAGCCTGACAGAGAAAGACAAGTACTGTATGATTTCACTTATACAGAATCTAAAAAAAAAATAAAGTAAAAATGAACTCCTTGAACCAAAGAGGAGATGGTGGTTGCCAGGGGCTAGGGGTGGGGGAGACAGGGAGATATTGGTCAAAGGGTACAAACTTTATAAGCTGAGTAAGTTCTGAGGATCAAGTGTACAATATGGTGGCTATAGTCAATAATACTGTATTGTGAGGCGCCTGGGTGGCTCAGTGGGTTAATGCCTCTGCCTTCGGCTCAGGTCACGATCTCAGGGTCCTGGGATCAAGGCCCGCATCAGGCTCTCTGCTCGGCAGGGAGACTGCTTCCTCCTCTCTCTCTCTGCTTGCCTCTCTGCCTACTTGTGATTGCTCTCTCTGTGAAATAAATAAATAAAATCTTAAAAAAAATTTTTCATTAAAAAAAATAATACTGTATTGTGTACTTGAAATTTGCTAAAAGAGTACATCTTAAGTGTTCTCACCACACATACACATAGAGGTAACTATGTGAGGTGATGGATGTGTTAATTAACTTTATTGTGGCAAATATTTCATAATATGTGTATATATATATATCAAATCATGATTTTGTGCACTTTATATATGTATAATTTTATTTGTCAGTTATACCTCAATAAATTTGAAAAAAAAGGTTACCTTCCATTTTATGGTTTCTTCCAGCACTCTATACTCTTCTTATTATGTTTGTGAGCGTCCTGAGATACTATTTATCCAAACTTTGTAAATGAGGAAACTGAGGCTTGTGTGGAATCAACCAACCTTTAGTTGCAGAGCCAGACCTTCTGACCTGGGGGTCTGGTGTCCTGCATGCTACTCCCCAGGCCTTCAGCCATAGCACCATGCCACTTAAACCAATCTAAGCAGAGGACTGTGCTACAGTCTAGGCATATGGTACTTGTGTTCATCCTCGTGGTGGTCACCAACTGATCTCCAAAGACCAATTTTATATTCTAGGTATATTTTTTAGAGATTTTATTTATTTATTTGGCAGAGAGAAACACAGCTAGAGAGGGCACACAAGCAGGGGGAGTGAGAGAGGGAGAAGCAGGCTTCCCATCAAGCAGGGAGCCCGATGTGGGGCTCGATTCCAGGACCCTGGGACCATGACCTGAGCTGAAGGCAGACACTTAATGACTGAGCCACCCAGGCACCTCTTTCATAGGTATTTTGTGGCATTGCCCTAAATTGGGACTCTGTTGAGTACAGTGTACTGCTCAGTCTCTTCCTCTTCCTCATCACCACATCTGTTGCTTGTGTTTCAGCTCCAAACCAAACTCAGGCAAACCAATGATGGATTCCCATTCATGTTCCCCTTACCATACAGCTCCACATGAAGAAAGGTATAACACATGTGTTTTGCTCAGAAAAAGGCTGAAAAATTGTGGGAAAACCCCCTTTCAAAGGAGGTTTGTGTTCTTTGGGACATAGGAATATAGTATTAATCACAACTGCTGCTTACAGCTGCACAAGTTATTAAAAGAGCTCATTATCAGCAAGTTTTAAATAGTAGAGATGGTTTTTGAGTGCATTTAACAAGCACTTTGTCCTGGTTTTGCCTCAGTCCCTACGCATTCTTTCTCAGTCTTCATCATTGGAGCAGCCCCCTCTGCTCACCCTATGAAGCCTTGGCCTCCCTCTCTTCTGTCCACAGTCCAGGGGCAACACTCTGCTCTGCATACACTGATTTATGGATTCCTCAAAATGCTCTCTCCTTTCCAAACTCCAAATGCCTGTATCCTGAACATCTCTTTTAAATCCTCCTTACTCACTGCAGATTCAACACATAGGACATAACAAAGTGTTCTCCCTCTGGAATTCAGTGGTTGGTGTCACATCATTCATCCAGTCAGCATCTGTGTAAAAACCCGAGCATGATTCTTCCTGACAGGACACAACACTCACTCTCTTTTCCATGTAAATATGTTTATTTTTGTATGTGTTACCTTTTGTGTTTGTTACCCTGTGATGCTGTAAATGTTTTTCACCAGGTAGGCAATAAATAAATATTCAGTGGGCAGACTTGTTGATAAGCATTCTTGAAACATCCTGTTATCTTTCCCAGGTGAGATTTGCTACCACATGACTTCTTATACTGGTTGGATTGTGTAACTTAGTCTTTGGTGCTAAGATTGGTAGCATCTCTCTGAGCTTTGCAAAATTATTTATCTTAGGAATTATTGAGCTTGGCAGCTGTCCACATCGTGTAACAACTCTGCTGTCACATTTCCCTCCTTGCTTTCTTTCTTTGCTCTCTCCCCGCTCTTCACATTCCTATCAGTGAGAGAGAAGGAAAGAAAGGAAAAATATGAACCTATATTTCTCTCACCAAAAATATCTTTCCATCTTGCTTTACTACTAAATGAGTTCCTTGTTCTCGTTCTACGTCACAATTAAAACAGCTTCTTTCTTTCTTAGTGTCTTTAACTAACAATTTTTTATTGCAGAAATGATTCATGTTTACTATACAAAATTAGAAATTATAGGCAAGCACAAAGAAGGAAATAGTCACTTTTAATATGATATGATACCTACTTCCATTCTTTTTTTCCCTATACACATTTCAACAAAAATGTAAACATATCATACTTGCCATTGGAAAACTTCTTTTCACTTAATAGATTGAGAACATGTGCCCATGATAGCAAATACTCGTCTAGATCAGATATCAACAAACTTTCTCTGTAAAGGGCTACATAGAAATATTTGAGGCTCTCTGGGACATGCAGTTTCTGTTTCAGCTACTTAACTCTACTGTTGTAGTGTGATATGTAAAGGAATGAGTGTGGCAGTGTTCCAATAAAACTTTATTTTCTTTTTTAAAAAGATTTATTTATTTATTTATTTGACAGAGAGAGAGAGAGAGAGAGAGAGAGATCACAAGTAGGCACAGGGGCAGGCAGAAGTAGAGGAGGAAGCAGGCTGAGAGAGAGGCAGATGTGGGGTGGGACTTCATCCCAGGACCCTGAGATCATGACCTGAGCCAGAGGCAGAGGCTTAACTCACTGAGCCACCCAGGCGTCCTTAACCTTTATTTTCAAAAACAGGCAGTTAACCAAGTTTGGCTCATGGTTGGGCCATGTTTTGCTTATGTTTGTTCTAGAATACCACTTTTAATGGCTAAACAGTATTCTACTTTATCAATATATCATGATTTACTTAACCAATCCGAATAATAGCTAATGTTTTTTGAGGCCTTATACTGTATTTTGCACATTGAAGGGTTTGTTCTAGTTTCTTTTTCACTCTTCCTGCCTATAGCTCTGTGAGATACAGGTAACATTCTTTCTATTGAACAGATGAGGAAACTTAGATAAAGCAGGCAATTTGCCTAAGGTTAGATGGCTATTAAGTAGAAAAGACAAAATTTAATTTGTTTGATATTTAGAAGGCACGTTTTTAGCTACTCATTATCTTTTTATGCACATTGGTGGTTATTTCTTTGGGATAAATTCCTATTATTAGAATAACAGGTACGTCTTGAGGCTTTTGATCTGTGTTTCCAGGTTGTTATTTATGGCCAAGTCCTATTTCTTGGGTCGTATCAACCTTAGCTATAATACTACATTGTTTTAAAGCACATTACAATGAATCTTGGAACACAAAAAAAGAAAATAATGTAATAAAAAATAAAAAAATTTAAAAAGCACATTAAAATTACAAATGTAAGAAAATAGAAAGGTAAATGAACATTTATTTTATGCATATTTCTCATCTGTGTTTCTTCTTAGGTGAATTTCTCATTTGTGAAGGAAAAGACCTCATTATTCTATAAGAGCAGTTGTCTTTTCTATTGATTTATTGGAGCCTCGTATGTGTAACTCCTTTGGTGTTTTAGTTGATACTATATGGCTTGTTATGAAAAGGGTCCATTTACTTTAAAAAGCTATTGTCTTTATAGTTAAAGAGAATTAAACAGGAAAGTATTTGGTTTTAGCATAACAGCCCTAATTAGACTTCTGGAATTAAACAAACAAAACAAAACAGAACAAAACAAACAAAAGAAAAACCCTGTAAGGTAAGAGAGAACTTACTGCTGCTGAGGAACTTGTCCCTTTAGTTCACATCTCTTAAGTCACTAGGATTGGGTTCTTTAATTGGAACTACTACTTGGCTGTAGCCATGGAAACATATCGTAGCTGCCATGAACAACATACACCTTGACAAAATATTTTTTAGAGAGTGGGTTTTAGATGGAATTCATTATCTAGTGTGTTCATGGAGAGTCTAGATGAATTAAAGGGTGGTAGACCAATAATTGTATAATAATAACAGTAATAAAAATAGTGAAATTAACAGTTACCATCTACTGATCACTTACCATATTCCACAATGCTAATGCTTTATATTATTTAATATGATCTTCACTGTAATTCTAGGTCATAGATATCACTATTATCCCTCTTTTATACATGAAGAAATAGACCAAATCCTAGGTGGCTTGCCTGGACTCTATAGCTGCTAAGTAAGAGTGGAACTTGGCTTTGATCCTGACGCTTTATTGTCTGAGACTAATAGGCTTATTACAGAAAGGTGTTGGGGTATATGCTTATTTTTATGTATATCTATGGAAGATGTTTTGAATGTTAAATGTGGAGTTAGCACTACTAGACTCTAATAATTCTAGGATCAATGGGCCATGAATTTAACCCAGGATTCAGAACCCATTCTCTTACAAAGATCAGAGTTTGGATGCTTTATGAGATTCAAAGAGCCCAAAGGGTAGTTGACCCAATATATTCTATCTTGGGTTTCTCTTGAGGACATTAAATTGAAAGAGGATATCTGATGGGGAAAGGTAGAGTTATAAGAAATCGGAGGCAGTAGGACAGAAGAATTTTTTTCCTTCCAGCTTTATTAACAAAATTGTGTCTGTGTGTTTGTGTGTGTATTTGTGTACACACACACGGGGACATAATCATTTGAAAATGTATATATTGTGAAATATTAGCCCATGGTAAAGTTAATGAACACGTCTGTCACCTCACAGTTACTTTTTTGTGTGTGATAAGAAAGGTCTACTCTTTTAGCAACTTTTGTATATACAACACAGTATTATTAACTATAGTCACCGTGCTATACAGTAGACCCACGGATAGTAAGTAAGTAAGACCCACTTACTTACTAAGTAAGTAAGAGAACTTACTCTTTTATAACCAAAAGTTTATACCTTTTAACAAATATCTCCTCATTGTCCCCACTTCCGAAGCCCTGGCAACCACTCTGGTTCTGAGTTCAACTTTAAAAAAGAAAATTCACATGTAAGTGATATTGTACTGTATTTGTCTTTCTCTCTCTGGCTTATTTCACTTAACATAACATCCTCCAGGTTCATTCATGTTGTCAATAATGACAGGATTTTCTTCTTTTTATGTCTGATTAATATTCTGGGTGTGTGTGTGTGTGTGTGTGTGTGTGTGTGTGTGTGTGAATCACTTTTTTTTTTTTAATCCATTTTCCCACTGATGGACATTTAGGTTGTTTCTATTCTTGGCTACTGTGAATAGGGTTGTAGTGAATATTGAAATGCAAATATTTCTTCAAGATACTGATTTCATTTCCTTCAGATATATTCCCAGAAGTGGGATTGCTGGATCATATTTTTTTGAGGAACCTTCATACTGTTTTCCATAATGGCTGTACAAATTTGCATTCTCACTAACAGTATATAAGTGTTCTCTTTTTTCCACATTCTCACCAATCCTTGTTGTTTCTTGTCTTTTGATAATAGCCATTCTAACAGGTGTGAGGTGACATCTCACTGTGGTTTTGATTTGCATTTCCCTGATGGTTAATGATGTTGAAAATCTTTTCATGTACCGGTTGGCCATTTGGATATCTTCTTTGGAAAAATGTTTACTTAGGTCAGTTGCCTATTTTTAGGTTGGATTATTATTATCTTTGCTATTGAGTTATATAAGTTCCTTATATATTTTATATATAATTGCTATGAGATATAGTTTATGAATGAGTTCTCCTATTCTGCAATTTGCCTTTTCATTTTGTTGATTGTTTCCTTTGCTGTGCAGGTTTTTGGCTTGTAGTCCCACTTGTTTATTTTTGATTTTGTTGATTTTGCTTTTGGTGTCATGTAAAAAAAATCATCGTCCAGACCAACATCAAAGAGCTTTTTTCTTATGTTTTCTTTTAGGAGTTTTACAGTTTCATGTTTTATATTTAAGTCTTTAATCCATTTCCAGTTAATTTCTGTGAGATGTGTAAGATAGGGATCCAGTTTCACTCTTTGGATATAGATTACAGTTTTTCTAATGCTGTTTATTGAAGAAATTATCCTTTCCCCATTGTTTGTTCTTGCTTCCCTTATTAAAGATTACTTAACCATATATGTGTGGGTTTATTTCTAGGCTCTATGTTGTGTTTTCTTGGTTTCTGTATATGTTTTTAGGACAGTACCATATTGTTTCTATTACTATAGATGTGCAATGTAGTTTGAAATCAGGAGTTCTGATGCCTGAGCTTTATTCTTTCTCACAAATTTCTTTGAATATTCTGGATCTTTTGTGGTTCCATACGAATTTTAGCATTGTTCTATTTTTGTGAAAAATGCCATTGGATTCTTGATAGGGATTGAATTGAATCTGTATATTGTTTTGTATAGTATGGATATTTTAATAATATTCATTCTCCCTATCCATGGATGTGAGATATCTTTTCATTTATTTTGTCTTCTTCAGTTTCTTTCATCAGTGTCTTGTAATATTCAGTGTATAGGTCTTTCATGTGCATGGTTAAATTTATTCCCGAGTATTTTATGTTTTTCATTCTATTGTAAGTGGGTTTTTAAAAATATTTTATTTATTTGACAGAGAGAAACATAGCTAGAGAGGGAACACAAGCAGGGTGAGTGAGAGAGGGAGAAGCAGGCTTCCTGCCGAGCAGGGAGCCCAATGGCAGGCTTGACCCAGGGCTCTGGGATCATGGCCTGAGCCGAAAGCAGACGCTTAATGACTGAGTCACCCAGCTGCTTGTAAGTGGGGTTTTTTCTTAATTTCTCTTTCAAATAGTTCATTTATAGTGTATAGAAATGTATCTGCTTTTTGTATGTTGATTTTGTATTCATCAACTTTACTGAATTCATCTTAAGTTGTTTTTGTGTTTTGTTTTTGTTTGTTTGTTTTGGTTGAGTCTAGAGTTTTCTATATATTAGGACCATATCATTTGCAAACAGAGACAATGTTATTTCTTTCTTTCTAATATGAATGCCTTATTTCTTTTTCTTACCTAATTGTTCTGGCAAGGACCACAAATATTGTGTTGAATAGAAGTGGTAAGAGTGGACATTCTTGTCTTGCTCCTAATCTTAGAAAGAATGCTTTCAGCTTTTCACTGTTGAGTATGATGTTACCTGTGGGCTTGTCATATATAACTTTTCTTATATCGAGGTACATTCCTTTTGTATCTAATTTTGCAAGTTCTTATCATAAACGATGTTGAATTTTGTTAAGTGTTTTTTTCTGCAGCCATAGAAATGATCATATGATTTTAATCCTTCATTTTGTTAATATGTTTAAACATATTTATTGATTTGCATATGTTGAACCTCCTTGCATCCCAGGGATAAATTCCTCTTTATCGTGGCATGTGATACTTATAATGTGCTGCTAGATTTGGTTTGCTAGTATTTTGTTAAGGACTTTTACATCTATATTCAACTAGGTTATCGGCTTGTGATGTTTCTTTTCTTATAGTATCTTTGCCTTTGATACCAGGATAATGCTGTCCTCTGAAATGAGATTAGGGGTCTCCTTTTCTTCAATCTTTTGAAATAGTTTTAGAAGAATTAATGTTAATTCTTTAAATGTTTGGTTGACTTCACCAGTGAAACCATGTGGTCCTATGATTTTATTTGTTGTGAGATTTTTTTATTACTGATTTGATCTCTTGACTCATTGCTCATCTGTTCAGATTTTCTATTTCTTTATGATTTAGTCTTGGTAGGTGGTATGTGTATATGAATTTATCCATTACTTCTGGGTTATCCAGCTTATTGGTGCATAATTGTTCATAGTAGTCTTTTTTGATCTTTTTATTTCTGTGGTATTTGTTGCTATGTCTCCTCTTTCATTTCCCACATTACTTGCTTGAGTTCTCTCTTTTTTCTTAACTTTGTCTAAAAGCTAAGGCTTTTTGGCTAAAGCTTTGTCAATGTTGTTTGGCTTTTAACAAATCAGCTTTTAATTTTGTTTTCTCTTATTTTTTCTAGTTTCCATTTCTTTTATCTCCACCCTAATCTTTATTTCCTTCCTTCTTCCAATTTTGGTCTTAGTTCTTTTTCTATTTCCTTGAGGTATAAAGTTAGGTTGTTTGAAATCTTTCTTGTTTCTTTTAATGTAGGTGTTGCTGCTATAAACTTTCCTCTTAGAACTGCTTTTGCTGTATCCCTTAGGTTGTTATATGCTGTGTTTCCATTTTTGTGTATTTCAAGATAGTTTTTGGTTTTCCTATTATTTCTTTAGTGATCCATTGGCCATTCTGGAGTGTGTTATTAGTTTTTACATTTATGAATTTTCCAGTTTTCCTCCTGTTATTGATTTCTAGTTTCATACCATTGTGGTTGGAGTAGACAATTGATATGATTTTAATCTTACTAAATTTTTAAAAGACTTGTTTGTAGGCTCACACATGATCTGTCCTGGAGAAAGTTCTGTGTAGACTTGAGAAGAATATGTATTCTGCTGCTCTTCAATGTAATGTTCTGTATATCTGTTAGGTCTGTTTGGTCTAAAGTATAGTTTAAGTTCAGTGTCTCCTTATTGATTTTCTGTCCGGGTGTTCTATCTATTATTGAAAGTGGAGTATGAAGTCCCTTGCTATTTTGGTATTGTTGTCTATTATTTTTTCAGATCTGTTAGTATTTGCTTAATATATTCATGTGCTCAATGTTGGATGCATATGCATTTACAATAGCCTCTTGATGAATTGGCCCCCTTATCATTATATAATAACTTTCTCTTATTATAGTTTTTGACTTAAAATCTATTTTGTCCGATATAAATGCAACTATCCCTGCTCCCCTTTGGTTTCCATTGGCATGGGATATCTTTTCCCAACCCTTCACTTTCAGCAATAGGTGTCGTTAAAGTTGAAGTTAGTCTCTGGTAGGCGGTATATAGTTGGGATTTTTTTTGTAAAAAATTTTAAGCCATTCAGCTACTCCATGATTTTTGATGAGAGAACTTAATCCATTTACACCCAACATAACTATTGATAGATTAAGATTTACTTTTGTTATCTTGTAATTGTGTTTTGTTATTTTGTAGTTCCTTTGTTTCATTTTTCCTCTCTTGCTATCTTCCTTTGTGATTTGATGATTTTCTATAATGTATGCTTAGGTTTTGCTTTCTCTGTTGTATGTATAATATAGTTTTTTGCCTTGAGGTTATTATAAGACAAAATATATTATAGTTATAACAATCTATTACAAGAGAACAACTTTGACTGCATACAAAAATTCTACCTTTTTGCTGCCCCTTTTATGTTTTTGACAGTACAATTCATATCTTTTTATATCATATATCCATTAACAAATTATTGTATCTATAGTTATTTTTTAAGATTAAAAAATAATTTTTTTAATTTTTATTGTTACTTAAAATTTTTTCCAGTGTTCCAAGATTCATTCCCCATTCCCCACACCCAGTGCTCCACGCAATAGGTGTCCCCAGTACCCACCACCAGGCTCTCCCATCCCCAACCCCTCTCCCTCCAAGTCCCTCAGTTTGTTTCTGTGTCCAAAGTCTTTGTTGTTTCATTTCTCTCCCTGGATTACCCTACTTCCCATTTACTTTCCTTCTCCCACTGTTCTCCAAGTTACCCCTCATGCACCACAAGTAAGTGAAACCATGTGATACTTGACTTTCTCTACTTGGCTTATTTCACTCAGCATAATCTCTTCCAGTCCAGTCCATATCGCTACAAAAGTTGGATTATTGTATCTCAGTTTTTGTTTATTTGGGAAAGTCTTTATCTTTTATTTTCAAAGGGAATCTTTGATGGGTAAAGTATTCTTGGTTGGCAATTTTTTCTTCCAACTCTGAATATATTATCCTATTCTGTCTGAGTCTGCAAGGTTTCTGCCAAGAAATCAGCTGATAGCTTTATGAGGGTTCTCTTGTATATAACAAATTTCTTTTTCTTTCTGCTTTCAAGATTCTTTTCTTACCTATGATTTTTGACAGTTTTATTTTAATGTGTTTCAGTGGGTTGAATCTGATTGAGGCCATGAGCTTCATGCACCTGGATATCTGTATCTCTCCCCAGATTTGGGAAGTGTTCAGCCATTATCAGAGGAACTACTGCTATTGACCACCCAAACCATTATCAGATACCTACCAATTTACATACAGACCTCTCTTTCCTGCCAATAAAGTGTTCTACCAACTGATTACGAAGTATAATTTTAGTCTTCTATCACATGACTCCAAAATACATACCCAATTCTCTGGGCAAACAGACCTGATCCAAACAGCTTGCGCTTTCTTTCTCCTTTGTTTAACCTGTTTTGAAATGTCTTGTTCAATTTACTTGAACTGTCTTCTGTCAGAATTCTGTGCCTTTCTCAATTTTGAGGTAAGTCAACTATAACCTACTTATTTGTAAATACCTTTTGTGTATGTCTTCTCCCTCTAGCTTCATTGGAAGGCCCTTGAGAATTAGGATCTATTTCACTTTTGTTTTCCCTCCAGGACTTGCATGATTCTTTGAACACAGTGATTTTCTAAAAGAACTGTTCTTATGGATCCTGATTCTGTAAGGAAGGAAATATCCATTTAGAGCTTTGATATTGATTGAATTGTGCCTTCCCCCAACTATATTGAAGTCCTAACTGCCTTTACCTCACATTTGACCCAGTTTAGAAATTGAGTCATTGCAGATATAATTAGTTAAGAAGAGATCATACTGGAGTAAGGTTAGCCCCTAATCCAATATGACTGATGTCCTTATAAAAAGGGAAATTTGGACACACACACACACACACGCATGCACACCATGTGAAGATTGGAGTTCTGCAGCCACAAGCTAAGGATCTATCAGAAACTGGGAGGATAGACTGGAATAGATTTTTTCCTGGAGCATTAAGAGAGAAGACGTTCCGGCTGGCAACTTCATCTCATACTTCAAGCTTCCAGAATTCTGAGACAGTACACTTCTGTTGTTTTATGCCACTCAGTTTGTGATAGTTTGTTAAAGCAGCCCCAGAAAACTAATACCAGCCTGTATTTTTACCATCCCACAAACAAACAAAAATGGGGTGTTTAAAATGACCCTTTTCTTGGTAGAACTGAGGGCCGAGGTAGGATAGCCTAATAACAAAGTAGAGAGAACCTTCTCTATTATTTGTACCCCTGGTCCTCTGCTCAGTTATGATGGCACTCAGAGCATCTTTAACACTGGAAGTTCAATGTGTCAGAACCTGACAGTCTTTTATCTTTAACCCTTTTCCTCTCTCATAAGCCTCTCTTGGTTATTTTTACCATATTCCTGTCAGTCCCTCTGGCTAAAACCTTCTGTAATTCTTCCCTTTTCTTACCCCAGTTTAAAAAAAAATCTAGATTTTGGGGCACCTGGGTAGCCCAGTTGGTTAAACATCTGATTTTTGGTTTTGGCTCAGTTAATGATCTTAGGGTCATGAGATTGAGCCCCACATCAGGCTCCATGCCGGGCATGGAGCCTGCTTAGGATTCTCTCTTCCTCTCCCTCTGCCTACACTGGCATAAATGTATGCTCTCTCTCTCTCTCTCTCTCTCTCTCTCTCTCTCTCTCTGTCTCTCGCTCCCTCTCTCTCTAAAAAAAAAGAAAAAAGAAAAAAGAAAAAAAAATCAGGCCCTCATTACTGATGGCAATAATTCTCCAGACTGAGGGGCAGGCCCTTAACCCGGAGGATGTGTTCTCAGTCCTGCCTGATGACTCTGGCGGGATGGGGGGAGAACACTGCCCCTCCCACACAGTGATGTAAATGTAGACTTTCTGATCCTGGGCTGAGTCACACTGAAGGTTTGCATCCTGCTGTGTCACTTACTGACTGGGGAGCAGCTGCCCTGGAGAGACTCCTTAATCCCCCTGGGCCTCTGTTTACTAATCTGTAAATGAGATAATAATGGAGCTCACATCATAAGGGCATTGAGAGAATTAAAAGGTAAGAACCTGCTCTCAGAAGGTGAGAACCTGGCCTGTGGCAGGTGCTTCATAAATGTTCACTTGTATTGTTAGATATGTAAGAAAATCTCATTGGCATCTATTCAAACAGCCTTATTATTTTTCATAAAGAAGAACATAGTTAATCCAGGTTTTTTTGCCTTTCCTCCTCCCCCACCAGTTTCACACACATTAAGAAATGCGGTGGTACTTTATACACACAGACTCAGGGCTGGCTTAGCAAGGAACTTGGAACAAAGCTTCTGAGAGCTAACTTGGCTGAGCTCCTGGGCCTCTCCTGGCTGCCGAATCCCCTGTGCTCACCTGTCTTCGATGTTGTTTAGGTTCCAGGGACCAAGGGCACAGCTTGGTGACTGGCCTTCCGAGGCCTCCGGGGTTGCCAGGGGGTACCTCTAATTAGGTACATTGTTGAGCATGCAGATATTTATCCTGGAGGCAAGAAAGGCTGCTGGGAATAGGTGCTTAACATGTTTCCTATGATTTGAAGCATTGGCAAAGCCCAGAGAAACAAACAGTGAGGACCCCAAACCCAGTTGTTTGCATCAGATTCCCCTTATAGGGTCACTCTTAAGCTGAGCTGGCTCATTCAGCTGATACTTATGACTAAATTTTCATAATCAGTAGGGATATATTAAGCAGTTCCTGAGGGCCAGATATGGTACTAGGTGTTAATGATAAATGAAATGCTGAGTTAGACACAGTTCTACCTGTAACGAGTTTATAGTCTGGTCATTGGGACAGACCGATAGCCAATAGTGGTGTTGGGGTTGGGGCATCATAGGTGTGGGTTATGGTATCTCAGAGCAGGGGATCCTGACTCAGCCTGGGGACAACTAGGGAACCACAATACTTGTCATTTTTGATTTAATGTCCCTGTAAGATTGACTTTGGACAGGACAGATTTGTGATTGTTTTTTATTGTTCTATCTCCAGTGTTATCTCAGTAGTTGGCATATGGTAGGGGCTTAATAAACGTTTGGAAAGTAAGGTAATTAAATGGTATCTTAGCTGAGAATCGAAGGATGGGTGTTAGCAAGGAGGAAAGTATGTGTGTAGGGGGGTAGAAGAGTGGCAGTAGGAAATAAAATGGTGAGGAAGAACATTATGGGAAAGGAGTGGCATTCTTCTGGTTGTGGAACCTGCTCATACAGTAGGGTGGTACGGAGGCAATTCAGGGGGTATGGTGAAGGCTGATGGTGAGAATAACATGGAATTATTCAAAAATTTAAACAAGAAAGACTGGTTGGATTTGACAAGCAAGTTTTAAGGTACAGGAAAAGGATTAGATTAGAGAGGACAGAGTGGAAGCAGAGAGGTCAATCTGAGGGCTTGAGTAGCAATCTTGATTAGAGATGGGGATGGCTGGACAAATTACTGACAAAGGAGATGGGGATATGGATAGATTCAAAAGCAGCTAGGGATGTAAAATCATTAAGACCTGGCAACTGTCTCTAGAGAAGGAAGGGAGGAATGGCACTGCATCTTGTATGGGATGCTAGCATCATTCACTCCCTTGATAAACAACAGAGGAAGAGGTGCAGTGGGGAGATAAAAGCACAGGTGGACACACTGAGCTTGAGTTGCCTATGGGAAGTTCAGTGGACAGGTGCATGCATCAGGCTTAATCTCAGGAGAGAACAATCTGGTTCTCAACATACAGGTTTAGATGCTCATTAGCACAGAAGATCAAGGTTTTATAACCTAAAGATCCATAGATAAAATTCAGAAGGCCCACAGACCTCAGAATTAACGTCAACATTTTTAATGCATCTGCATTTTTCTGGAGAGTTAGCTTTGTGTCAACCTTTCGAAGTAAGTTAACCGTTGATGCTTTGGGTTGCTGGAGCTAGAAAGAGAGATGGGATTGCTCAAGTAGAGAGAGGAAGGAGAGAGCTGTGGGAGCATCAGCATTTTGGGGATGAGGGCATTGTGTTGTTAGCAATGGGAGGGTCAGTATATGGGGGATGATATGAAGATTTACAGAAAACATTAGCTTTACTGTTTATAAAGTGCTTTCACAGGCACTCATTTCATGTGTCAGTAATTCAACTAGATGTTTATCATTGGCTCTGTGTCAGAGTTTGGTACAAGACACAGAAACTTGGCTATAAATTTTAAACAAGAAGGGATTTAATGCAGAGAATTGGGTGCTTACAAAAGTCATTGGAAGGCTAAGCCTGTGGGAAAAGATTCCCAGAACAACGTTGAGCCAAGGTCAAAATGCACTCCTGCAGTTGCCATCCTGGCATTAGGAAGCTGGAATCAGAAATCCCTGTGGCTGCTGCCATTGTTACTGTTGCTTCTCAACCCTCAGAAAGTTGGAGAGGGGCACTGGGATACTGCTGGGGTTCAAAAGTCTCATGTTCCATGATATCCCTTGACTAGAGTGAACAGTCAAGGAGCCAGAAGATGGCCACCGTCTTATCTACCCTCTACAACTCCTTGCATGAATGCATCTAATTAGTGGAACCCAATTAACCGCTACACCCCTAGATTCAGAGAAGTCTAGAAAATATCTTTATTCTACCTCTCTACCTAAAAAAGAGTGAAATGGAGGTAAAGTGTAGGGGTCCCTGTTCCCCTCCTCCCAGAGACCAGAGAGTAAATATTTCAGTCTTAGTGGGCCATGTAATCTCTATCATACCTACTTAGCTTTACTATTGCAGTGCAAAAGCAGCCACAGAAAGTACATAAAAGAATGAGAATGATTGTGTTCTAATAAAACTTTATTTATAAAAATGGACAGTGGGCTGGATTTGGCCTGTAGGTCATAGTTTGCCCACCCCTGAGATAAGCAGGTCAATTCACAACAATTACAATGGGTTCATTTTATGGATGAGTGAGTTAGTAAACCAGAGAGATTTAGACTGTTTAACCAGTGTAAGTGAAAACATACTGTCATTATTTTGGCTTCAAAGTTCATGCTCTTTACAGCAAACCTTGATGCTGAGTCCATCCCTTTGAGAGACTTGTGATCTACAGAGGAGATAAAATGTGCCCCTCACTGTGACAGACCATGGTAAAAGCCCCAAGAATGGTGCAAAGTGCTTTTTGCATACAAGGCATGTTTGACAGAAGAAATCAGAATAACTTCCACTGTGGAAGTTGTTTAAGCTAGGTGTTAGAGAAAGGTATGACTTTAATAGGAGGAGATGGTAGGGGAGTAGGTGGGGCGCAAAAGAACATTTCAAGTGGAGTGGGAAACTTCAAGGCAAGTTTACAGAAAGGCTAGGAATCCAAACTCATCTGAACATTGTGATCTTCTAGGGTTTTAAGAGAAGAAGCTTGGGTTATGGAGAACCTTGAATGTTATGATGAAAAATCTGGATTTGAAAAGCAGAAGCCCTGGCAACTTTTGAACCAGGCTGTGATATACATGTTACCAAGAGAGAATTATCTGGTATTGCGGTACAGAATTTTTGGACTCAGAAGCCACGGTCAGCAAGACTTCACATAGGAAGTGATTGCAATAACTTTTCATGCAAAGGAAGCAGTGGCTATGAGGGATGTCTTGAGCCATTCATGGCACTTGGAAACTTATAAACATAGGTGGGATAGAAGGATGCCTTCAATAGTGAGAAATGAGAATAACAAAACTTGCAAAGCCACGAGCAGGCTTTCTAGAAAAGACCCTAGAGAAAACAAAAGGGAAGATGGTGGGGAAGACGGTGAGTGGGAGAAATGGACATATGTGGCAGGCAATTGGAAATATGAGTTTGATTTTCAAGAGAGAGATGGTTGGGAGTTGTTACATAGAGTTGGACAGAGAGCCACAGAAAAGCTCCTGTCTCTGATGGTTGTGGGTGGTGGAGGATTCCTAAAGCAGAAGCCAGATTCTCATTAAGAACCAGGAGAGACACAGGGTAGAGTAGGGAAGGTCAGTAGAACACCAGGGTGAGTGTTACCAGAGGAGTCAGGGGAAGAGCTATTTCCAGAAAAAGGAATGAGCTTGGTGATGAGACATTTGTGGCAGGTGAACCCTAAGAGAGCCTTTTTGTGTATGGAGAGTAAGTGCGGGCAGAAGTTGTGGCCTTTCACTTGACCAATTTGATATGGAAAGGAGGGAGGAGAGAAGATGGGAGCTTGATATTTGTTTAAAAGTTGATTACTTTTTCAATGCCTTAATACCATCAATGACTTCATTCACAGGTCAGAATGTATCCTGATGTCTCCCCCTCCCCCGCCAGGTCTTCCTAAAGAAAAGGTGGTTGAAGGAAGAGCATCATCCATTCTCTCTTGATTTCAGACTCCATTTTCTTGGTCGGTTGTTTGTGTCTAACTTGACTTTGCTTTTTGGCTCTGCCAGTGGCCTCCCCTGGCAACCTGTGAGGTAATACACAAATGTGTGCAGTTGTTAAGCAACTGCTTCCAGCCGCGGAGGCTCTGCTAAATTTGGAACACGCCCGAGTCCCAATCTGAGTCTTCATTCAGTGGCGAAGAAATAAGTCCCCGACTTTGAAATTTCAGAGGTTATACATTTGCAGAATATAAAATCGGCACGCTGATGATTTTTGTCTTACCTCACAGGATTCCTTTAAAATCCCCTAGAGAATTGCCATGCAGTGAAAATTTTGTTCTCTCTAGGGTCCTTTCTAGAAAGAAAGCAGGTATGCCCAAGCTGCAGAAGGAATGGAGTGTCTTATAGCAGTGCTTCTATGATAATAAACAAAAATGGAACATACACAAGAGTAACAGCAACAAAGCAAATAAACTCTGCAGTCTCCGGTATCAGTCTAAACTGAGGCTCTTGATTTATTCTAACCCTTATTTTCTTTCACACCTTGGCTAGGAGCTTCTGCCACATAATCAGCTGGGTCTCAAGTGAGTTATGAAATAGATGCATGAAGAGGTAACTTGGATTCATATTTTGCCCTTCCTCTCATATTTAAACTGCTATGTTATTCTCCAAGGCCCTCAGCTGTGTTGCTCTGGAGCTATTTAGACAGTGGAAGTGTTCTAGGACTCTTTCACGTTTGTGTAGAACTTCAGTTTGAAATATTTAGACATCCATTAATTTCATTGGACAGCACAATATCTGTGAGATAGGCAGTATGATCATTAAGCCCACTTGACAGATAAAGGAACTGAGATTGAGAGTGGTTCATTAATTAGATCGGGGTCACATAAGATACCAGCCCCAGATTCAAGCCTGAAGGCTCAAGTCCCCAGCTCCAAATTTATCCCATTGTTTTCCACTCTGGATGGCATTTTTGACATGAGCATTTTCTTTCATTCTTAAGCACTTCAATGAATAAGCTTTGTACACGGTCAGGTTGGTTTCTGAGGGCACATTGATTGTGGAGGGCCAGGAGCAGAAACCACAGACTGTAAATGACAGTTACCCTTAGTGGAGGTTTGGCCTTTATTGAATGGAGGGCTCTTGTTAAAGAAAGCTATGCATTGAGATAAGAGGCTTGCCAATCTCTCAAAAAATGGAAATTTCTGGGCTCCTTGGGGATGGCCAATGATAGTGATTATGGAGGAGTTTGCAGATGTGAAGTACTTTATAAATCCTGGAGGAGAAGCTGTAGACTGCCTTTCTGGGGAAATGGATATTTGCATTTGTTATCTCCTGGACACTACTGCCTTTGGTGCATTTTTGTTTTTATAAACACGCCTGTTTTGCTTCTTTTTAGGAACGGGTCACTTATCTCACTTCATGGTGGCTTTCGGGACGTGTTTAGCCAGTGGCTCCAGTAAGATGGAACATTTGTATTTGCTGCAAAACTGAAATCAGTGACGTTGCCAATATCTTAGCCCTCAAGTAGTCCCTAAATATTCTTAGCTCCAGGAGCTGGCCCAAGAAATTGCTTATTCTTTTCCCCATACCACTCAGCATATAAATCCTGAATTACTGCTGACCAAAGATACATAAAGTACAAATCAATAAGCATTTTGTTTCTGTGCTTTAGAGAATGAGACATTGAGTAAGAGAAAACCCTTTGATGAAGGCTTCAAATTATTGTCATTATTCTATGGATTAACAGAGCCGAGACTATTAATTTATTCATTCGTTGACCACCATGTCATTACATGCACTAAAAGGATGTTTTTGGTAGCTTTTTGAAATATAACTCACACACCAATGATTCACACACTTAAGGTATACCATTCAGTGGTTTTGGGTCTGTTACATTAATTTTTTACAGTCATGGTTAAGGACCTAAAACATGAAATTTGCCATTTTAGCCTTATTTGTTTATTTATTTTTAAAGATTTTATTTATTTGACAGAGAGAAACACAGCTAGAGAGAGAACATAAGCAGGGCGAGTGAGAGAGGGAAAAGAAGGCATCCTGCAGAGCAGGGAGCCGGATATGGGGCTTGATCCCAGGACTCCAGTATCATGACCTGAGCTGAACGCAGAGCCACCCAGGCGCCCCTTTAATGTACGATTCGGGGCATTAGCTATACTCACACTTTTGTACAACCATCACGACTATTTCCAAAGTTTCTTTTATCACCTTAATCAGAAAACCTGTACTTTAACAATACCTCCACCTGAAAGGGATTTTTGAATGTGCCATGATTGCTACCTTCAGGTGTAGGTAAGTCCTTTGAGGAAGATTTTTATTCTTTTAGGGGAAGTTCCCTCTGGTACATGACATAGGTTGGGTGCCCTCAGGAAGCAGCCTCAGAGGTGAGTAGGCAGGATGTTATGGGAACGTCTCTCAGGATCCACACTCAGGGGGCCAGGGAGTGGTGGCAGGGAAGATAAGGGGGCAGGCTTAGCAGAAGGAGAAGGTATCTGTCCTGCTCTCAGAAGACCCCAGCCCTACCCCACTGGGGCTCTGGAGCTGGGCAGCAAGGATGGGTCTTCATACCTTTCTTCCTCCAGGCATCAGATGCCGGCAGGCCCTGGGAGGTACACGAGCTCAGGCTAAATTACTCCTTCAACCAGGGGCAACTGTGGACAGAGGTGACAGCCGAGGGCTACAAGCCAGCAGCAGGCTTGGCAGCTGGGGGATGAAATCTTCAGCCAGTGCTTCCCAAACGTGGCTGCCCTTTGGAATCACCTGGGCCTCTTCGAAAATACTCTGCCTGGTTTAATTGATATGGGGTGAGAAGCGGGCGGCAGGAATTTTAAGAACTTCCCAGGTGACTCTAAAGGGCAACAGTTTGGGAGCACCTGTTTTTCATCCTGAGGGGTGGCAGGTTGGTGGGAAGAGCCTGCATTTCAGAGTCAGAATGATTTGCCTGTGGCTCAGCCATGGACTACCTCTGTGAATTCTCCCTTGTGTCTTGCTGGGCTTAAAAAAATAAATAAAACAAACAAACAAATATATTTATATATTTATATATATATTTGTATCTCTCTCTCTCTCTCTCTCTATATATATATATCTCTATATATATATATAGAGAGAGAGAGAGAGATGCATTTGGGTGGGCGGGAGGGCACTTATAAATCAATACAAAACCAGCAAACACTTCCAAGAAAATTTGGCAAAAAACAAGAATACATAATTTACTATGAAGTTCAAATAACAAACATTTGAAGATATATTGTCTTAATGTATTAATTGCCTTTCATATCTAAAGAAATGAAAGTTAAAACTATTTGCTTATAGCACTCAGTAATGGTGAAGGTGGTGACTGGAGATACTTTTACACTCTTGGTATGTTTACATTGGTGTAACATTTATGGTAGAATATGCATACAAATTCTAAAAATGTGAATCAAATCTAATTCCAGAAGTTTATCTTGCAGAAATTATGGATTAGTGTGTCAAGTCGTGTGCATAAAGGTATGATTACTTGGCAATGGTGGGAAACCGGGAGCAGGACAAATGCTCATTAATACTTTTTTTTTTTAAGATTTTGTTTATTTATTTGACAGAGCACACAAGTAGGGGGCATGAGAGGGAGAAGCAGACTCCCCGCTGAGTAGGGGGCCCATGCCGGGCTCAGTCCCAGGACCCTGGGATCACAACCTTGAGCAGAATGCAGACGTTTAACTGACTGAGCCACTCAGGCGCCCCTAATGGGGTATTGGTTAAAGAACTTATGGTAGATACCTATTCTGGAACTACATAGTCATTGAAAAAAAAAATGTAATGTGCATGTATTAACAAAGGAAGGTAACTACCATGTATTTTTAAATAAGAGAAGCGGTAAATAAAACAATGAGCTTATTCTTGCACTAAAATTCTATTTGCATTGAAAGTGCTTGTAAGAAAAATAGCAGATGTTAAGAGTAAACAGCCTTGGAGGCGCCTGGGTGGCTCAGTGGGTTGAGTGACTGCCTTCGGCTCAGGTCATGATCCCGGAGACCCGGGATTGAGTCCCACCTCGGGCTCTCTGCTCAGCCGGAAGCCTGCTTCTCCCTCTCTCACTCCCCCTGCTTCTGTTCCCTCTCTCGCTGTGTTTCTCTCTGTCAAATAAATAAATAAAATATTTTTTTTTAAAAGAATAAACAGTCTTTTCCCTATATCTCTCCATAATGCTTAAGACTTAAAAGAAATCATCACCTGTATATTAATTTTGATGTTAATCTTATATTCAGGAAAAACGGAGCCATTTCCAAAAATGACATGGTTCCAGAATCATATACACACACCTCCATCCTTGCATGCTTGTGTGTGTGTGTCCATCCCACTTCTCCCCAGTGGTCTGAAGGGGAACAGTCTGTAATCTAATTAGCAGCTCTCCCTACAATTGGGGGTCATGGGTGATTTCTGGTTTTTTTTTTCTTACGCTTATTTATACCACATGTGTTTTTTATATGATTTAACACTCTTTTAATGAGAAATTAAAAGAGGGAGGTTTTAATATTTCAGCATGCTTGCCTGGCCTAGTTTTCTATCCACCCTTTAAATAGTGCTTACATCTATTTCTTGTGAAGGTCCTTTGGTTCGCATTTCTTTCTCCCTGCTTTCTTATTTAAATGATCGCTATTATCTGTTGCACAGTTGTGTGCATTACAAAATTAGGGACATTTATTCTGACTTGCACGTTTGTTATCAAGCAATGTATTTTCACTTTATTCATCGTTCTTTTCTTTCCTAAAGTAAATTTGACCTTTAGATGAGGCATTTCCAAGCATAGCATCCATCATCTACCATTATACTTCTGCTTCATCTGTTAAATGGTAATGTGTCTGCTAAAAATATTGATATTAAATTAAGTCATTCCATATTTGCTCTGGAAGAGCTTTGAGGTTATCAAATTTACCAGGCAGGTAGAATATACAAAAAGAGAAATGCAAGGGAAGAGTCAGGCAGGCTGGGGCTCTGCCATGTGTCTGAGAAATCTCACTCATCCCTCTAGGCCCTAAATTAAACATCACCTTCCTTGTCCTCTTTTCTTGGCTCCTCCGGGGTAAACTGGTGCTGAGTTCTCCATATGTTTATTATGGCCCTCATTAAATTTTATTGTAAGTAGTTGTTGATTGCTGTCATCCCTTTAAGACCTCCAGATAGGAAATGTGGTAGCCATCTACCAAGATGGTCCCCGGTGATCCTTACCTCTTGGTATTCATGTCCTTGACAAATAAATTATAACAGAAGTGATGATATATCATTTCCCAGATTAAAGTTATAAAAGACTGAGATTGAACGCCTGACTCTTGATTTCAGCTCAGGTCATGATCTTAGGGTCAGGAGATCCAGCCCCTTGGTGGGCTCCCTGCTCAGCCAGGAGTCTGCTTATCTCTCTCTCCTTTGCCCCTTCCCCCACTGGCACTCTCTCTATCAAATAAATAAAATAAAACTTAAAAAAAAAAGATTTCTGGCTTAGATTCTTTTCTTAAATCACTTGCTCTTTGGGAAACCAGCCACCATGTTGTGAAGACAGGCAGTGTGTGGGGAGAAGCTCATGTGGCAGAGCTAGTAGGAAACAGGCTGGCCGACAACCATGTGAGTGAGCTTAGAAACAGGTCCTCCCCTTGCTGAGCCTTCAGACACTACAGGCCCTGCTGTCAGCTTGATTGCAACCTCATGAGAGACCCTGAGACCAAACCATCTAAATGCCTCCCAATTTCTAACCCTCAGAAACTACATGAGACAATACATGTTGTTTTTTTTTTTTTTTAAGATTTTATTATTTATTTGACAGAGAGAAACACAGCTAGAGAGGGAACACAAGCACGGGGAATGAGAGAGGGAGAGAAGCAGGCTTCTGGCCGAGCAGGGAGCTGGATGCGAGGCTGGATTCTGGGATTCACTTAACCAACTGAGCCACCCAGGCACCCCAATACATGTTGTTTTAAGTGCTGACTTTGAGGTAACTTATTAAGTGGTAAAAAACTAGTAAGAATTTGGTACTAGAAGTGGGGTACTGATATGATAAGCAATGAAAATATGGTAGGGACTTTGAAACTAGGCAGTGCATATTAGAAAAACTGAAGGGATTTTGAGGAACATGCTAACAAAAGCTTAAAATGCCATGAGTACACTGTTCACAGAAGTTTGGAATCCTAGGAGCCTACCAGTGAAGGCTTAAAGGAAAATGAGGAGAATCATACTGGAAACTGGAAAAGCAGAGTTTTGATTATGTATTGGCAAAAATCTTAGCAATACTGTCATCCACAGTAATGTGGAAAGTAGAAAATGTACCTACTGAGCTGGGTGATACAGTTAAGGAGATTTGGAAACAGGATTGTGTCTTCCATTTTTTTCTCTGTCTCTTATAGTAAAACTGCAAGGACAGAGAAACTGAAGGCAGAACTAACAAACAAAAAGAGCCAGGACTTGCTATTTTTAAATATTCCCAGCCTCTCCTGATGGCACATGATACTAAAATTAAGAAATGGCTTTTGAGCAAAGATCAAATTTGGGGGCACTTTTAGGAAAACAAGTTCCAAACATGAAGCCAAGGGTGTGACTATTAAATCTTTCAAAATCTCAAAAATCAAAGATGGTGTCTCAGAGAACTTTGCAGTTAACCAAGAGACCCTCTCAAGAGATAAGCATTTGTCTTCTAGACCTTCTTGGTCAATGGTAGGGCTTCTTGGAAGTTCAAGGACATTGTACCTCAGCAAAAGCCCAAAGTGAAGAAGGATCCATTGCAAAGAGATTTGTGGGTATGGCTTCTGTCTAATGGAATGAAGCCTAAAAGGAATCACAGAAGATCTTCAAAGTTTTTAAAAGAGTTACACTTGAAGAGATACCATCAGGTTGAAATGAAAGGGACATAGCACAAATGAAAAGTGGACTTGGGAAACCCAAGTATTATGAGTAGGAAGCAGGCAGAAAAAACTACTCAGCTGCAAACACTTGCTAACTTTCATGAAAATGGAAGGACCACTGGGAGGCCCAAACCAAGAGTCCAGAGGGTGGAGTAAAGAGCCATAGAGAATTATTCCCAGACCTCAGCAAAGAACTCACATGTGCTTGGCAGGGCTTCAGAATCACTAGACCTACATTCTTCCCATTTCCCCATCTGTGGGCAGGAGTGTTTATAATGATTACCCTCTGCTTGTCCTACTATTGTGTATTGAGTGTGTGGGGACAGATAACCAGTTGCTTTGTTTGCACACCTTAAACATTGAGAGGAACCATAGCCAGTGAGCTCTATGTCAGAGGCTATACTCAATGAATGCCTTTCTTGCCTGGGAGCTGATGTTAGGGTCCCATGAGACTTGTAGGGCCTGTGAGAGAGATTAGTGTATATTGCATGTAGGACAGACGGGAATCAGTGGGAGCCCAAAGGTGACTGTGGTAGCTAGCCTCTAAGATAGCCCAATTAATCCCTGACTCTTAGCATTTGGAGTTGTTAATTACCTCCCAAACCTACATTGTGCTAGGGTTGGTCTTTGTGACCAATAGTAGAAGTGATGGTATGTCACTTTGAGATAAGCTTATTAGAGATGTTAGCTTGCATTGGGGAGATGCTCTCATTCTCTTGCTGTCTTGGATTGCTCACTGTGGGATATACTATATGTTGAAGACATTCAGGCATCCTTGTGGAGCATACCATCTGGTGAAGAACTTCTAGCCTATAGCCTTGTAAGTGAACGTTCTTTTAAGTGTAGTCAAGACTCCAGTAAAAGCTTCAAATGATGGGGACCCAGGCAACAGCTAGACTACAACTTCATGAGACATTGTGTAGAAAGGAATTAGCACAGCAGACCCAAGATTTCTATCCTTACAAAGGCCTGCTTGCAGGACTGGCTCTTGGCTGACATCTGGGAATTTGGATTTAGGGAAGGTTCCCACCATTTTCTAATGATGAGTGGTAGACATTACCTAAAGGGTGCAAACAATTTTATTTATGGTGAACACCTGCTTTTATCTGTGAGTCTGGAATTTTGGTATGTGCTAGGCAGAGGGTGCATGCATGAGCAGCCTGCAACAAAACCCTTGGACATTGAGTCTCTAATAGAGCTTCCCTGTTAGACAACATTTTCACAAATTATTGTCACAATGTGATGCTAGAGGAATTAACCTTGTCCTATGTGATTCCATGGGGAAAGGACTCTTGGAAGTTTATGCTTAGTTTCCCATGGACTTCATTCCATGTACCTTTTCCCTTTGTTGATTTTTACTTTATATCCTTTTGCTATCATCAAAGCCACAAGTAATGCCGTATATATATAAATCTTCCTAGTGATCACTGAACCTGGAGGTGTTCTTGGGGATGTTCAACACAAAGACCCAGAGCAAGAACCACCTACTGAGAAACTGAGATAATAATTGTTTATTATTTTAAGGCACTGAGTTTTAGAGCAGCATATAATACATGAAGCCAATTATTTCTCTCTCCCCAGCATTTAGCTTAGTGTCTAGAACATAGGTGTTAAATATTTGTTGAGTGAATTGATATTTCTGCCTTTGAAGAATTTTAAAGTCCATCTGGTGCCTTTGCAGGAGAAATTGAAATCCTTGCCTAATATTACAAAACTAGCTTACTTTCCCTTTCTTTTGTCTGAAAGAGTTAGTCCCAGTGGCAGCAGCCTTTCTTACCATTATCAGATTCTGCCATCTTCCTTTTTGAATGAGGTTCATGTGTACAGGAATTAGTGTATGACCATGTTTCTCTGTTACTTCTTAGCTTCCTTGTTTTTGTTTTGTTTTGTTTTCTCTTCTTTGCCTTGGTGATGACAGCTATTCTTACCATTGGAATAAAACTTTCCTGCTGAAAAATTATTTACCAAATGTTTCAGGGCCTTGTAAGTTATTAATATTTCTCTCTTGAATCTTGCCTCTTATTCTGTCATTTGATTGCCTTGAAAATGAATGTTTTTGTTTTACATTGTCCCCTCCTCCACATACAGTCTTGAAATAGACTTATATACAAAGATAGCAACCATTCAGGCTAAGATAACTTTAATGTAGGAGAAAAACTCAAAATACAAACTAGAAGTAGACTTCCCAGATTTATCTACAGTTTCTGAAAGAATTATTTTATTCAAAAGGTGTGTGTCTACGTTTGTGTATAGATGTGTGCGTGTGCACACAAACTCACACTTGGTCACCCCAAGTTGACTTCTGCGACCTACCCTTTGGTAGTTAACAGAGTATTTTCCCTCCCTTCGGGTGTATTCCAGTCATAGCAGATGATCTTGATTCCCATTTTCCTGATAATCTCAAGGTGATCTAATAGTAGTTCTCTGATTTGATCGCCTTACCTTAATTAAAAAAGTATTTCCCTCTTTTATCAAAAATATATCCTTCTTTCAAAGGATTCTTTCAATTGTCTTTCCTCCCTCTTCTTTTTTTTTTTACTTTTTTTTTTAAGATTTTATTTATTTATTTGACAGAGAGAAACACAGCTAAAGAGGGAACACAAGCAGAGGGACTGAAAGAGGGAGAAGCAGGCTTCCCACCGAGCAGGAAGCCCAATGTGGGGCTCGATCCCGGGTCTCCAGGATCATGACCTGAGCTGAAAGCAGTTGCTTAACCAACTGAGCCACCCAGGCGCCCCTTTCCTCCCTCTTCTTGATCATTATTTTATCTCTGATTCTGCCTTATATTTTTGCATTTTCTTTTTTCCTCATCTTACCAGTTTTGATGAGGATGCTCAGGTTTCTCTAACTCTAAATAGAACAACCACCCTTTTCTTTGCCTTGCTTTCTCTTGGAACTGTAATTCTATGTACTTCCTTTATTTTGTTGCCAAGCTTCTCAAGATTAGTCATTTCTGCTGCCTGCCTCACTTCCTCATCATTCACTCACTGCTTAACACGTAATAGCCACCGTGTTACCCTTTCCACTCCCAGTTCCCCTCTAAGGTATTTTTATGACTGTGTCTATTAACCCTTTGCCCCCCACACCCTGCAAACTGATTGTTTACCTTACTGAAGCATTTATTTCTGTTGTTGTTACCTTCATTGAAACTGCTTCTTCTTTATTTGATGTGTGACATTTTTGCTTTGGTTCTCATCCTATCTTGGCTATATTTCTGATTATCGACTAATGGACCAATCAGTCAAGACTTGTCCAAGCTGGAAGAAATTGGTTTCTGGAACAAATGGCCCATTTACAAAAGTCTGTTCCCTCCCCAGGATTTTTAATTCCCAGGGGTTCAGTTGCTCACAGAGCATGAGACCATTGCATCTGAATGTGCCATCTAGGTATTATTTTTGGCAGTCTTGTTTATTCCATTTGGATATGACTCCAAAATTCTACATTTCAAGCCTCATATTTCAAAAAGGTGAACATATCAACCTAACTTTACCTTGATCTCATCAAATTCTAACCAAAACCGGTTTTCATTTTCCTTCCTTACCAAGTAGCTCCTTATGACCTCTCTATTTTTATCTGATTCTATGGTAAGAATCACCCTTTGTCCTTCTCTTTGACCCTTGTGTCCAAACAATCCTCAAGTCCTATCAGAACTACTTTTACAATATTTCCTCTGTTGGATATCTTTCTATTCCCAGTCCCACTACGGCTGTCTCCTAGCTCCTGCTTTTGTCTCCAGTCCTACTTTCAGATCCATATACTTGGGACTGATGGCTCTTTTGAAAGTGAAATCCTCTCCCCATCATGGCACCATCTGGGAAGTGCCTGTTTACAAAGGGTAAATGTTTCTTTTCTCTTCTTCCCCTGTGCCCACTGCACCCTTGTAGCTGCCCTGGGTTTCATGCCTCTGTTTTGCTCATGACTTTCCCTTGATTTAGTTTATATGAGTAGAATCCAGCTTGGCAGGCAATTTTGGAGATCAAACAAAAAACCAGGAGTTTGGAGGAAATGTTCATTTGCTAAGAAACAAGTGGATGCATATCATTTTTGCCATGCTTTAAGCTTCATCTCAAGTTTGCAGTTTTTTTCCATAAAGGCTTTCCTGATTTCCCAGCAATCACTCCCGCCTTCTTCTGCCTTACGTTGTACCTTATTTCCAGTGTGCCGATGCCACAGAGTTTTTATGCTCTGTTGGCACTCAGGGTTTATGAATGATAATCTACTAGGATATTAAAAAAAGAAAGATAGTAGAATTGCTATTTATTCTTAATTTTTTACTACTGATATTTTTATTGTGGTAGAATATACATAACATAAAACTTACCATTTTGACTGTCTTCAAGTGGACAGCCTTACAGTATCACGTGCCTGGTCCCTATGCTGTGTGACCGTCCCCACCACCCATCTCCAGAACTTTCTCATCTTCTCTGACTGAAACTCCTACCCATCAAATACTACCTTTTAAGATTTCTGTTCTTACGTATTTTCAGAATGACATTTTGATGTATTGGAGGTACATGCTCAATTTTTTATTGACTGGGGAACACAAAAGATTTAGAGGTCAATAACAATTATGTGTCACTCGGCATTTTATAAATATTCTTTGATATTAATTTTGGTTGTAAGTTACTGACACCATCATTTAATTATTAGATGGGTTTCTGCTTTGTAGAGAAAAAAATTTAAATAGACAAATAAAAATTAATAAATTAATATAACTTTTAATAAGACAACTCCTATAACTATTAAAATGCCATCATATATTCCTTTCAGCTAGTTTTCTATGCATACAGATATGATTTTCTTTTCAAAAGGAAGGGTCCATGGGGCACCTGGATGACTCAGTCATTAAGTGTCTGCCTTCGGCTCCAGTCGTGATTCCAGGGTACTGGGATCGAGCTCCACATCGGGCTCCCTGCTCGTCAGCAAGCCTGCTTCTCCCTCTCTCACTCCCCCTGCTTGTGCTCCCTCTCTAGCTATATTTCTCTCTATAAAATAAATAAATGAAATCTTGAAAAAAAAAAAAAGGAAGGGTCCTGCTTTATTATTTTTGTAAATTTTGTACACTGCTCTTTGCATTTTGAAGATTGTCATGACTATTTCTTTTAATGCTAAACATTCTTCTTCCATATATTTTAATGGCTTTATCTTATGAAAGTATAAAAATAATTGATTTAAATACCTTAATTCCTGTGCTGTTGGATTTTTAGGCTCTTCTGTTTTTTCACTCCTCTTTTTGCCTTTTAAACAGTTCTGTAAAGCAGATGCTATTAACTGTGATATTTCTCTAGGAGAAATCCCTGAAATTTGCATGTTTCTTTTGGAGCTGAAGTTTTACTGCCATCTTTTGTGTCTGGATCTGAGGCAATTTTGTGTGGTGGTGAAGAGCTTGGATGAGAATTTTAATTACACTTCAACCACTTACTAGCTGTGGGACTTTGGGCAAGTAGTCTTTGTAGGCCTCGTTTTTCCTCATCTGTAAATTGGGGAAAAAATAATACTGTGTTTCCAGGTTGCAGTGAGGATTAAATGAGTTAATAAGTGGAAAATACTTAACAGTGCTTGGCATAGAGTAAGCAAACAATAAATTTTGCCATTTTTTTCTAGTGTGTGTCCCTTGTCAAGTAAGTCAAGTTAATCTCCAAGTAGTTCCTATAAAATAAAGCATGATTCTATTCCTCAGTAAGATGAATTACATATTTAATGACTTCATTTTATCAGTTCTACTAAGTAGGGACCACGAATATAGCAATCTTAATGTGTCGTACTTTGTCGGGACAGAGTGTAATCTTGTAGCTTTGAAAGCTTAATAGGAGCCCTTTTGTAGGTAGATTTATATGGAGGCAAATGAAGGGGAAATTAAAGTCTTGTTAGAAGAAATTTGTCACTTGTGGAGGGGAACCATGTGGTTCATTTCCAGACCCCTGATGAGGGTGGGGATGTGGCTTCTTTCAGTTCACCGTTTATATACCAGTCTAGCATTTGGCCATAGTAGGTACTCACTAAATATTTGTGAAATAAGTGATATTTATAAATAAACATGTCTACGCTTCACTGAACGTATTGCTATGTATGTTATCAACATAATGAAGGTTTTGTATAATGCACTGACAATTGACAATGGAACTCTCGTCTGCAGAGTGGGCTGGAGGCGTTCAGGCTTTTCTCCTGATTATTCTAGGATTTGAGAGTGAGCAGATTCAGAAATGATGCAGGCGGCTGTCGCTTCTGGTGAGTGCCTCACTCTATGCTGGTCAGGTTCTCTGATTGCCGTCCCGTGTGGCTGCTCTGCCCTCACCACAGCTGCTGGGTTTGAGCTCACTGTGAAAGTACTGTGTCCTTTCTGCCAACCCATGGGGTTCAGTATTTAACTAACATGTTTCCCATTTTCTGCACAAAATACCTAGGTAAATCCCCCTCGGAGGAGGCGAGGCTCTGCAGTCATTTACAACCCCTGTGCGGGCCTTGTGTCGAATGACGGGCTCTTTGTAAGGACGTGGGGTCATTTGTGGACACTGGCACCAACTTCTACTTGGACGGCATTCTCCCAGCAGTGTGTGGACTCCCACACTGGAGAACATGGACAGTCATCAGAGGAATGACTTAGTTGCTGCTGAATTAAAAAGAAAACAAATCAGACTTACAGTACAGATGGATTTTACTCTCTTCTAAGTGGTGACCTTGGAGAGATGTAATCCTTTGATGCTTCCATTCATATTGCTCTTGCCCCAAACATTTCTGGAAGCCTTTTTAAGTTGCCTTCAGAGCTATGAATATGAAATACTCACATTCTTATGAATGTGAATATTTCTGAGTTTGACAAATATTCATTCTTTGTAGGAAGCTTTGATTTTTTGGCAGAAGGAAAGCACGGGTGGCATCGAGTCCGGCTTCTGAAGTGGATGCTGAGGGCTGCGAGCACTGGTCTGTCCAAGGCAAAGCAGGGTTGTAGACGTCTTTTAATTATGTCAGGAGACTCACAGGTGTGCTCCGAACATGCCTTCTTTTGCAAAATAATGTTTCAAATTATAAAATATGTGAAGCCTAGAGAACATTCTGGGACACTGTATGATAGGCATGCTCCCAGCACTGACGTGAAACAGAGGCTAACGTTCTGCTGTATTTGTTGGCCTGTGTTCTTCTGTCTTTTTCTCCTCCCCTGGTCTTTGACAGGGGATATTGTAGGTACTCCTGAAATGCTGTCCTGTCCGTGCCCAGTGCCCACCCTCTACATTCACCCCTCCACCAGAGTCGCTGTGCTTCATTCCCACATAGGTTTATGCCTTTGGGAGGGAGCGCTTTAAAATCCATACAAATTGTATTTTACTATATGCATCCCTCTGACATCATGTTTGAGATTTATCCATGTCAATTTCTTTTAATTGCTTTATAGAAATAAATCAGTGCATTCGTCCACTCGCCTAAGAGAAGGTTAAGATGATTCCACCCTTTTGCTGTTGCAGAACGTGCTGCAGTGAACATCTCTGTGCATGCCTGCCTAGGAATATGTGCTAGGGCTTGTCTAAAGCAAAGACCTGGAAGAGAAATCCCTAGTTCTAGAATATGCACATCTTCAATTCAGTGGATGTTTCCAAGCTGCTCTCCAAGGCAGTTGTAATTATGTTCCCATTTGCAGTTACCCGTTTCCATGCATTCTCTTGATTGATCACATTTAAAAATTTTCCCTATTTGATTGTCATGCAACTGTATCTCCTCATTTTAGCTTGCATTTCTCTGCTCACTAGTGTGGTAGAGCATCTTGTCCTCTGTTTGGTGGCCCCCCGAGTCTCCTCGTTTGTGAATGCTCATTCATACTGCCATTGGCCTTTTTATTAATGATTTATAAGAATCATTTTTATTCCAGATATTAATTCTTTGTCAGTTTGATGGGCTGCAAATGTCTTTGCCTAGTCTGTGGTTTATGTTTTCACTTTTTAATGATGTCCTTTATTCAACAACAGTGCTAAATTTTAGTAGAATATATTAATTTCTTTGTTATGACACATGCTTTCTTGTGTCCTGTTTATGAAATTTTCCTCTACCTTAATCTTATAAAAATATTTCTTATACCTTCTCTTAAAAGTTTTGAAACATAGTGTTTTATAGTGACTTAGAATTAATTTTTGTGTATTTGTATGACCCTGGACTCTACTCTTTTTCCATATGGGTGACCAGTTGTCTCAGTTCCACATACTGAATCCTTTCAGTGCTGTCAGATACCACCTTCCCATATGTAGGTGGATATGTACCGTGGCCCCGTGTTCTTTGTGAAGGGGACGTTTTTCCACTGCGCCTCAGCTGCTCCTTTACTTACTTTGGGCTTAAGTTCCACCTTTGGAACTGCTTTGACTACATTGGACTCTTTACACCTTCAAATATGTTTTCGGAGTGTAGAGCTCTCGTTTTGCTTTTGCTGGAATTGCTCAGATGTTTTACAGATATATGGTGAGAATTTATCCTCTTATGATACTGAGTCTTCTCATCCACAAACATGGACTAGTTTATTTAGTTATTTTATAAATGTCTTTCAATAGAATTTCAAAATTTTTGCCATGCTTCTTACATGCCTTTGTTAACGTATTCCTAAATATTCCCTGGTCTATATTGCTCTTGTTAAAGGCATTGTTTTATTATTCCTTCCTATTGTTGCTGGTATATAGGAACATTATTTGTTTTTGTATTATCTTGCTGAATTCTCTTGAATTTTCATGTTTTACTGTAGACACTCTTACATTTCCTATGCAGATGGATATATAATCTTTTGATAATGACAAGCCTTTTCTCCCCCCACCCCCTAAATTGCATGAGTAAAGGAAAATTATCTCTCTACTTGCAACATTTCTGACATCAAATGTGTGGATTTTCCCCACCTTACATTCTCTAATTTTTTGGCAGACACAAATCAGATGCCCTACAATTTAGTTCACTTCATTAACATTACCGCATGTTAAAGGACTGGATCCCACAAGACCACCCCCCACTTCAGACACCAGTCACACCTCTGAGTCTCCCATACTTCTAACTGACTTGGCTATACATTGGAGCATCTACTGAAGGAGGAAAGATGTTACGATTTGGACCAATAGCCAAGAAAGAATTCTTGAGACATCTTTGGTGGGAAAAGGTTGTTTTCTTAAAGCAGGGGTTAGGACCTGTGGCCAGAAAAAGCTGCACTAGGGTTGTGAGGAGTGAAAGGGGGTTGGAGAGAATGTGAGTGTCTAAGGAACCTTGGAAGCAAGGTTTCCAGGAGCTTGACGGGGCTCACTTTTCGTTAAGAAAAAGTCATGTATTACTGTCCAGTAAACTCTTTGTCGTGAGACTCCTTCAGATGTGTATCAGCGGGCCATATCCTTGGTGGATGATTGCCAACATATATCTTGGGGGGAGGTAGAGATAGAGGAAGTTTCCAAAGTAATTTTTATATGTTCAAGTAGATTCACAGGATCCTGAGGGTCAGGCTAAGATGGCCTTTTGCTCTCAGCAAAGTATTAACATTGAGGCAGCTGAGTTCCTTAGAGGAAGGTCACTCTCCTTGTTTCAAGGACTTGTCAGTGGGCTGTAAGTAGTAAGGAAATTCAGTTTTTTTCTTTTGCCTTTGTTTCCCACATCACCTATGGTCCCTTCCTCAGGTTTGATAATTTGCTAGAATGGCTCGCAGACCTTGAGAAAATGCTTTACTTACTACTACTAGCTTATTATAAAGGCTACAACTCAGGAGCAGCCAAATGGAAGAAATGCATGGGGCACGGTATGGGGGTGGGGGTAAATAGAGCTTCCATGCCCTGTCTAGATGCATCGCTCTCCTGGCACCTCCGTGCACTTGCCGACCCAGAAGCACTTCAAACTCCATCATTTGGGGTGGTTTTTTTTGGAGGTTCCATTACATAGGTGTGATTGGTTATATCACTGGCAATTGCTGATTGAACTCAATCTCCAGCCCCTCATCCCTCCCCACTGACAACCAGGATCATGCCTCAGCAGTCCTTCATTAGCATAAAGTTAGGTGTGGTTCAAAGGGGCTGATTATGAATAACAAAAGATATGCTTCCTACAAATTACAAGGGTCTTAGGAGCTCTGTGCCCAGAATCAAAACCAAAAATAAATATAAATTTGTTATTACGTGGCAATATCACAGTGACTTTCACTTATTTTTCTTGTATTAAGATGCTGGCCTGGATTTTTAATATACCACCTTTGTAAATA